>JAJOOS010026787.1:0-12129 GCA_029582725.1 Solanum chiquidenum
ATTATGGGATGCTACTTGCACATTGCACTAGTGTGACTTGGGGGTTGTCTTAGGTGATGGTTCCTATGTGAAGACTATGTCTTATGGTGTGCTTATGACTCTATGAATATATGTGGTTGGATTGATGAAGGCTCTCTAAAAGCATCCTCAAGTTATATCAATCAATTTCATAAAAGCATGTATATCTTTATAAATTCATATGTCATAGTTCATAAGCTTCATCATATGATCATAGTAAAAAATCATGGATCTAGGTTCATATGAATTAAACTCAAAATCATGTAAATACTTCAATTTGTGCATTAGAAGATAGAAAATAGACAATTGAATCATAATTTATATAACCCATGAAGATTACAGAAACCCCTAACTTTGATCAATTGAGTTTTAACTTGGAGAATTTGGATCTTTGGGGACCCAATGGAGGAAGGACTCCATTGGTGAATACTAACATACCTTGATGATCAAAGTCCAAAAGCTATGTTAAATTGGATACCTTGAAGTGAAACACTAGCTTCTTCTTTCTTTGCTTGTGAGAGAAATTTGGGGGAAGAACTTGGAGGGAATTTTGGATTTAGAAGAATTATTTTAGAATGGGTAGTTTTAGGAATTAAAATACTTATACATGGCGTAGAATAGGGGTCCAATCGGCATAGCTTAGGTATTATACACATAGGGAAAACATAAAAAAAAAACCTTAAATTAATTGTTGCACCGGTCTACGGGTGTAACCTACAGACTATAGAACTTTCTATGGTCCGTATGAGTCAACCGTAGACCAAAGTACTGAAAAGCTAATATTTTAACCAATTAGATGAAACTGGTCTACGACCTGTATAACCTTCTATGGTCCGTAGAGCTCAACTTTGACCCTACAATTTCACTAAGTCTGGGAAAACATTTGACATAGCTTTTGGATACCTAAACTTGATTTTCTCGAAAATTCAACTTTCTTTCTACGGATTCCTTCTACAGCCCATAAAATCTTCTAAGGTCCGTAGACTGGACCCCTAGAACACAAGCAGTAGCCAAAAACTATAATAGTTTCCTTTTTCCATAATCCAAGGTGTTACAATATCACTCCCTTGGAAACAGTACTCCTCAAATGGGACTCAACCTAGCATAAAAAAGGTATGGGAAAGAGATCTACCAACCCAAAATGAATGCAATCACATAAATGGACATAACCAAGGAGGAAAATTGACTCCAAGGTAAAACATACTCAAAACATCTTTACATAGAACATACATGCATACATATGGAAACATGAGAATGACTAAGACACATGAATCCATAAGAATGAACCGTGAGGAACTAAATACCTCAAGCTAGAGTAGGATTGGAGGGAAAGAGATAAGGATATAGGGGCATCATATCGGCCTCGGCCTCCTATGTAGCACCCTCAACCATTTGATTCCTCCACAACACCTTTACGAATGCAACCTTTTTGTTCATCAACTTCCTAACTTGTCAGCTTAAAATATCAACTGAAACCTCTTCATAAGAAATCCTTCCTTTATACCAAGACTCTCCAATGGTACAATAGATGTCGGATCTCCGATACAATTCTTTAATAAAGACACATGGAATATCGGATGCACCAATGATAAGTCGGAGGGAAAGTCTAATTCATGTGCCACCTTTCCTATCCACCTCAAAACTTTATAAGGACCAACAAAACGGGGACTAAGCCTTCCTTTCTTACCAAACCTCATGACACCCTTCATAAGTGAAACTGTCAAGTAAATCCAATCATCAACATCAAACTCAAGATCTCTTCTTCTAATATTTGCATAGGACTTTTGTCGACTTTGAGCCATTTTCAACCATTCTTTAATAAGACGGGCCTTTTTCATTGCCTCATAGACCAATTCGGGCTCTATCAAAGAAAACTCACAAACTTCAAACCAACCTATATGAGATCTACACATTCTATCATGAAGTGCCTCAAATGGAGCCATATGAATACATGAAAGATAGCTATTACTAAATGAAACTCAATCTAAGGCAAATGATCATCCCACTAACCCTTAAAGTCAATCACATAAGCTATCAGGATATCTTTCAAAGTTTTGATAGTATGCTCCACTTTCCCATCAATTTGAGGATGAAAGCCCGTACTAAGCTTGACACGAGTACCAAGACCTTTTTGGAAAGACTTCCAAAATTGAGAAGTAAATTGACAACCACAATCAGAGATAATGGATAGGGGCACCCCATGCAACCTAACAATTCCCTTTAGATGTAACTTAGCATAATCTTTCACCGAATAAGAAATCTTGACAAAAATGAAATGAGTTGATTTCGTCATACGACCCACAATAACCCATATCGAGTCATGTTGCCTCCGGTTGTTGAGGTAAACTAACAATAAAGTCCATATTCAAATCTTTCCCCTTCCAAGTAGGAATACTAATATCTTGGGACAAACCTCTCGACTTTTGATGTTCAACCTTCACCTTTTGATAATTAGGACACTTAGCCATAAATTCTGCAATATCCTTTTTCATCCCATTCAACCAATAGACCTCTCGCAAGTCACAATACATCTTGTTGGCTCTCGGGTGAATGGAATACTTAGAACTATTAGCTTCTGATTAAACTTTATCCCTCAAATCATCAATATTGTGAACACACACATGACCTTGATATTGAAGCACACCATCTTCCCCTTAGGAGAAAGCCTCAATGGACTTTCTAAGCATCGCCTCCTTCAACTCAGCCAAAATAGGATCAGGACTTTTCTTGGCTTTCACATACGACACAAAAGACGATGTTGAACTATTTTGAACAAAAACACCACCCTCATCGGAATCTACCAAACGAACACCTAGCCGAGCTAATTTATGAACATCACAAACCCATTCTTTCTTATCATCTTCAATATGTTCCACACTACTCATCAAAAACCGACTTAAGGCATCGACCACCACATTGGCCTTGCCTGGGTGATAAAGGACACACATGTCATAGTCCTTCAAAAGTTCTATCCATCTACATTGGTGAAGATTTATATCCTTTTTATTGAATACGTATTGCAAACTTTTGTGGTCGATAATGACATCAATATGGATACCATCCAATAATGCCTCCAAATCTTTAAGGCAAAAACAAATGCCGCTAGTTTCAAATCATGGGTAGGATAATTCTTTTTGTGAATCTTAAGTTTCCTTGAAGCATAAGAAATAAATTTCCCATTTTGCATAACAACACACCTAATCCAATTTGTGAAGCATCATAATAAACAACGAACTCATCGAACCCTTCTACTAAAGTCAACACCAGAGTGGAGGTAAGCCTTTCTTTCAACTCCTGAAAACTCTTTCCACATGCTTCAGACCATAAAAACTTAACCTCTTTTTTTTAATGGAGAGGGAATAGAGGAGAAACCCTCAACAAACCTTCTATAATACCTATTTAAGACCAAGAAATGTCAAATATCTGAAGGGAATAGAGGTCTAGGACAATTCTTAATTGTGTCCATCTTCTTAGGATCAACCTCAATTCCCTTACCAAAAATAATGTGACCAAGGAAAGCCACAAATCTAAACCAAAACTCGCATTTACTAAACTTTGCCAATACTATAAGTCGTTGAGGACTTGCAACATAATCCTCAAATGATCGGCATGCTCATCCTCATTTATGCGAGTAAATCAAGATGTCATCAATAAACATTATCACAACCATATCAAGATATTGTCTAAATACTCTATTCATCAAGTCCGTGAATGTGGTCGGAGCATTAGTTGGACCGAACAACATTACCAAAAACACATTATGACTATACCAGTTTGAAAAAGTCATCTTCGGAATGTCCCTCTCATTCACCCTCAATTGGTGATACATCGACCGGAAGTCAATCTAAGAGATGTAACTCACTCCTTGGAGTTGATCAAACAAATCATCAATCCTTGGAAGAGGATACTTATTCTTAATAGTAAGCATATTCAATTACCGATAGTTGATGCACATTCGAAGAGAACCATCCTTCTTTCAAACAAAAAACACTAGAGCACCCCATAGTGAGATACTCAGTCAAATAAAACCCTTATCCAACAAGTAATTTAACTGATCCTTTAACTCCTTAAGTTATGTCAGAGCCATACATAAGGAGGAATATAGATAGATTGCGTATATTGGAGAAAGTCAATACCGAAGTCTATTTCCCTTTCGGGAGGAACATCAGATAGATCATCAGGAAACACTTCCAGAAATTCATTTACAATGGGAACCGACTCAAGAATTGGGGTTTCAGAATTCGTGTCCCTACCCAAATAATATGGTATACACAACCCTTAAAAAATTATTTTTCTAGCTTTTAGATAAGAAACAAACTTACCTTTAGGCATAGAATTTCCCCCTCTCCACTCTAGAACGGACTCATTCATAAACTGAAACTTAACCATTGGGTTCTACAATCAATAGAAGCGTAACAAGAATGAAGTTAATACATACCAAGAATACTATTTAAATCCAGCATATCAAGATCTACAAGATTAACATAAGTGACTCTATGGGATAAGGAGACGGGACAATTTCTATAGACTTTCATAGTGACAGTAGATTCACAAATAGGAGTAGGGATAGAAAAACGATCTAACAACACATCTGGAGAAACATAAAATCTCATAGCCACATATGGCGTCACAAAAGACAAAGTAGAACCGGGATCAAACAAAGCATATACATCAAGATGGAAGACTTTTAACATATCAGCAACCACATCGTGAGAACCCTCTTGATCATGTCAAGTTTGAAGTGCATAGAATTGGTTTTGCTTTGGAGCAGTCAAACCCGAATCACTAGTTCGAGCTTGAATACCATATTTTCCCTTAGTAGTGGCAAGTGACAGACAATCCCTCATCTTGTGACCACTCTTACCACAACTAAAGCAACCATTCGTATTGTTTAAGAATTTACTATCATGCTTCCTTTCAAACCTAGCACAGGTAGACAAAGAAAATCCACTACTATTTCCTATTTTGAGGCATAGGGTTAGACACTCTATCTTTATTAAACTTCGGCGCCAAAGCATTAGAGGAACCTTGACGGGAAAACCTTTGTTGGAATCTAGAACGATCATGTCCATCGGACCTCGACTGTGAAAAATCACCATCACCGAGTTTTGCTCTTTTTGCCTCCCTAGATCTTCCCTTAAGCTTCTCATCTTATATTTGTTGGGCATGTGTAATCAAATGGGAAATATCCATTTACTTAATGAGCATGGCGGTAAGACATTCCTTAACTACCATTTTGGACATATTTGAAACAAACTTACTCATCCTTGCCCTATAATCAGTAACCATGGAAGGAGCATATTTGGATAATTTTGTGAATTTTGAGGCATATTCCTTCACACTCATATTCCCTTGATGAAGGTTAATGAACTCAAGTACCTTTGCCTCCCTTATCTCAATGGAAAGAACCTATCAAGTAAAGCAACCTTAAACTTCTCCTAATCAAGAGGACCGGCAATAACCTCCCTCTCTTCCTTACATTGGTTTTAAAAAACATGAACAACATCTTTAAGTTGATAAGCAACCAATTCTTCCTTTTTCATCGGCGTCACTCCCTTGATCATCAAAATCTTGTGCACCTCATCAATTAACTCTTGAGGATCTTCCTACACCTTGGAACCATGAAACTCTAAGGGATTAATTCTAGTGAAGTCTCTCACTCTAGTTGCCATCGTACCCATATTTTGGTTCAAGGGGACCACCATCTCCCTATTGGCTTGAGCCACCATGGCTTGGGATTTGAAAAGTGGCTCGGAACACCAGACTAGTCACATATTGGGCCAATGGGTAGGCCATAACTTAAGGAGCTTCTTGTTCATCATTCTCACCCGCATTCCTTCTAACGTATGCTCTTCGAGGGGCCATATCCTAAAAAGCATTGGAGAAGGATTAGGAGAGAGATATAGAGTTACACTCTATCGTACAACTTCAGAATGATAGTAGAAGTGGAATTACTAAACATCTTATAGCATCATATTCATAAATGTGACATGCTTCACACTTATGAAAAAGAATCTACTTGACGTGACTTGAGAGACATCCTAGGACCTTTCTAAACCTTGTGCTCTGAATACCAAGTTTGTCAAGACCCATAGTATACCCTATGTATAACATGGGGTATAATATTCCGGTAGCTCTCTACACAAGTCACTTAGCATACATCATAAAAGATAATAGAAATAAAGAGAGTTCAAAAGAGCATTCTCATATTAAAAAAGAGTTTGAAAAAAGAGAAGTATGCGAGGTAGAAGCGACAGACCCAATATTATGAGGCAATGTAGGCACAGAGTGCAATAGTACATGGAATGTACTAAGTATGATGGCAATGCATAATGATATGAAATAATGCTAAAGGGGCTTTACATGACATGCAGTGAGAAAGCTAAAGCATAAGATAAAAGGGTGGACAACAGAATTCATAATCATGGTCAATGCAAGCTTAACATATTAAAACACTTGTGAGATACTCAGAAGTAACATAATTCATTATTGTGGGATGTTTACCATTAACCGATATAGAACATGTGAGCTAAAATATGGAATCCCTTGTTTATCCCACACTGGAAAGAGATATCCTACTTGTTACACCCTCTTTTAACTCGAGGTCTAAATGGTGTACAACAATATAGGTGATTTTTAAATTATTAACTAACTTAAGAAGTCACCACCTAATTAATTACGGTGAATTAGGGCACCTAAAATGATTAAAGTTATTTTCTAAAGTTAACTTCATTTTATGGTCTACTAAACATGAGATTCTAGGTAAGGGTTCAACTAATCTAAAAGGAAGGGGTGAGACATCCTTTAAGATCCATTACAAATGGTTAACCGGCCGAACTTAATTAATTAATTAGGCTAAGATAAAAAGTTAAAATGATAAGCATGAAGATGTAAAAAATGTATAAATGCTAAATCTCAAGTAATTTAAAAATCAATGCTTGGAAACACACTTCTTATGAAAAATTGTCTTGTTGAAAACGTGTGGAAGCAAAATAGTTTTGTAAAAATTAAACTAGTTTATTGAATAATAAATGATGACTTGAATCCATTTGAATTTAATAAGAAATAGGAATTTTATCAAAGAAATGAAGTATTAGAAGTAGTAAAAGAAGATCTAGTGAACTTAACTAAATTTAGAGGGAAACGTTTAAGATTTGAATAAATTCAAGAACTTACAAGTTAAGGAATAAATTTTATAATAAAATCTGTAAATGTAAACCCAAAAAAAAAGAGTTGGGGCAGAAAACGTTGTTTTGGATTATTTTTGACAAAAGTAGTTGAAATCAAAGTAACTGTAAGAAAAATTATAGTGAGAAGCATCTCTAACTTAAACATATTAAGCTTTCTAAAAATGAAGCCCTCTTTTATGTGATAAAAGGAGGAATTCATAGCTACTATATGGGGACTAAGAAAATTCTTATATATAAGGGAACACATAATCTATATCTATCTATCTATCTATATCTTCTATACTACCTTAAAAGCAAAAACTGCCAAATATGAATATTGAATTATTATAATACCCCCAATTAAAAATACTCAATTTATTTATTTATTTTATTTTATTATATTATATTAAAAGTAGATGCCATTTTACACTAAAGAATTGTGACTTTTCCGATGAGTTGTGACTTTTTCGAAGGATTGTGATGTTTTCAAAGGGTTTTGACTTTACCAAAGAGTTTTGCCTTATCTGATGAGTTGTGACTTTCTCAAAAGGTTGTGACTTTTCCGATGAACAGTGACTTTCGAAGGATTGTGACTTTTTCTTATAAGAAACAATCAGTACCTATTAATACTACTATTTGTTAGCTATAAATAGAAGGGTTTCCTCTAACTTTTAAACTGTGATATTTTTTAGGTTTTCTATTCTTCTTCTTCTTAAAATATCCCAAATTTTATTTGCAACAATTGATTAAGTACAAAATTCAACAAACTTGGAGGTACCACATAAGAAAGAGCTGGTGAACAAATTGTAACAAATCATTCATCAATTCACACTCATATTTTCCTCATAAGATTTTCATGACATACATACTTAAATATTATATCTATTATTTTCGATCATTAATACCATTTTAATTAACCTCCCTATTTTATTTATTAAAAAAGACTTCCTATGAATAGTCACAACAATTTCTACATTCATGTTTCTTCGGTAATAAATCACAATCATTCACTCCTTATAAATTCTTGGGGATCTCTTTTCTGTGACAATTTGAGATCATTTAATATTTTCATGTATGATTCATTCCCAATCCAATGATATGTTTAACTTAAGTTCTTAGCATTGGAATTTAGGTATTGACTTTCTATTAAAGAAGAAAAGATGAGAACAAAGAAATGTGCAATTATCTATGAACTTTGCTTTACAAAGAAAACTTCTATATATAGTGCACGGTAATTTTTTATTTTTTTTCTTGTTTTGTTTCTTTAATTTATTTCTTTTGTGTCTTCATTCGACGGAGAATTTAATAATTAATGTTCATATAAAGAGTGAAAAATGACAAATACACACATTGTGGATTATTTTTTCTAATAAAATAAATAGATCAAGTTATGAAAAAGACAATAATAATAAACAAATACAAAAAAAAGGCACATGACTGGGGTAAGATATTTCTTCTTCTTTTTTCCATTTTTTATTCTTTTAACCTTAAAGGTAGTCAATTGAATTATTAGTTTTGATCTTAAGTCCTCTATTTGTAAAATAGGTTTTCACTTTTACTTATAATATTATAATCTAGCCATGATAATATTTTTATTTTAAAAAAATAAAATATATATATATATATATATATATATATATGAGAAAGTAAAGTGTTGGTTGCAAGAGATTTCAATCAAATGGAACACTAGAGTGAATATAGCATGAATATATAACTTTGTCTTCCTTCTTCATTGGCAATGAATTTTTCCATACATTTTTATGAGAAAGTAAATTGTTGGGGGCAAGAGATTTCAATCAAATGGAACACTAGAGTGAATACAACATGAACATATATTTTTGTCTTCCTTCTTCATTGTCTATGAATTGTTCCATATATTTTTTTTCTTTTTTATATTTATATTGTGTATGAATTTTTTAAGTATGACTTTCATGTTATTTGTGTTTATTTTGATCTAAAAAAATATTATGGTACAAGATACACTCCTTGCTAGCTATAAAAAAAAATAGATAAGAAAATAGTGCTTGATCACAAAATGATCTTAAATCAAATTAAAGATTCTATAAATAATACTTTAAATTTTATTCATCAATTAATTTTTTTATTGAAAAAGTTTAATGTTTTATATCACGATACAATTTCAATATGATACTACATATTCTCATTAGACAACCACTATATGATATGTATGTTGCATAAAAAATAATAAGATTACAATTTCGCAAAGATAAGGTAGAAACTTAAAGAAATTTAAAAAAATCGCCATAGGTGATGTTGTTCATATCTATCTATATATAATAGGAGAAGAAAAAATCCCACCTGTCAGCACCACAAAAAACAGGATTTTTAAATAATTATAAATTATTAATTAAGAATTAAATAATAAATTACTAATATTATTTATTTATTTAAAATGAAAAATTAAGAATAATTATTAAAGTACATCATTTTTTTTCCTTTTAAATAATAAATTATTGAAATTAATTAAATTTATTAAAGTATTTATTATTAAAATTAAAAAATAAAATTTAATAATTAAAACAATTTATTTAAAACTAACATGAGTTGTATGATAAAATATCCAATTTAAAAGTACATTTGTTTTGATTTTTAATTTTAAAACTAAAGATAAATGTTTACCGTTTCAGTTTTTTAATCATCATTTGCCAGTTTTTTTTAAAAAAAAAATCTATTATATCTAAATTAATAACCACCCCAACCCATGTTCCCGTTTTCTGTAATATATGGATAAAGCAAAATAAAAAAAAATTATTTAATTTTACATGAAGCCAAATAATTAGGGAACGGTTATTGTAAACTGTAAAAGAATTTTTTTTTAGGTCTATATTTTTATTTATGTTTATCTTTTCTCCTTATTCTTATTCTGTGAATGTGGTTTCTGAACAGTTGAGAGAAAGTTAATGCTCTTCATTTGTCAAAATAACAAATACGTCTCTTAAAGCAGAAGTAGTACAACATTAATTTTGTGCTAAATGGTCATGTTGATGAAGAAGACAATACATAAAGGTCAAACTTCTCCTTTTTATCTCTACTTTATTCAAAAATCTTTTATCATATTTGCAAATTCTATGCTTAACGGATGTTTTGAAAACATAACTAATCAATGATAAATTTTATGTTTAAAGAAGATATGTTGAGAAAACAATTCTATTTTTGATTTTATTTTATTTTATTTGATTCAAAAGAATATGTACATTTTTTAAGAAGGGTAAAAATTTGTATTGTGTACTTATGTTAGCAAAGAGAAGTATATTGTAGAAAAAAAATGAGGAATTTTTTTCAAACAATATCCTTACATGATTTACGGATATAAAAGAGCATGGATGAACAAACTATACTCCTTCAAGTTTTTTTTTTTTAAAAAAAATTGATGATACATCTATTAATTATTTATGACTAATTTTTTCTGTCAATTTTTTATAAAGCCATTATTTATCTTATGGTGATTAAATTAATTTATTTATTTATAACTGTTACAATCCTAACCGTAATGAAATACCTTCAATTATCAGTTGAACTTTTAAAACTAATTAAAAGGATTACATAACAAATAATATATGAATTAAAAGTTAGTCTTGACATTATCTTTCTTACTTGACTGCACATTAAAAAATAATGAAAAAAAAATTAACTACTCATTAACTTTCCGCTTCTATTTTATCTAAAACAAAAGTTAAAGTCAATAAAACGTCAATATATATATATCAAGTTATTCAATCATGAATATGAATAGTACATTTCTTTAGTAAATATATTAAATATTAATTTTGAATTTAATTAATTTAAAATTTAAAAATTTGAATACATTTTTTTTAAAAATGGTTAACTGCCTCTATATTAAACTGTATATTAAAGATAAAAAAAAAAAAGAATTAGTAATACTCATATTAACTTTTCACGTCATTTTTTTTCTTTGTTAAAAAAATATTAGATTTTGACATTTAATTTAACTGATAATAAAAATAATTGAACGTTGAATTCACGTTCTTCCGGGAAAAAAAAGAGAGAAGGAATTATTCCACGAATTAATACTCATAATTAATGAAAACTAAATTTGAAAATAAAAAATTAATGTCCGACAAAAATAAAAATAAAAAATCAGAGTAGTTAAAAATATAAAAATGGGACACTTCAATTGAAAAAATAAGACAATTATGGAGTGGTTATGAATAACACATTTTAATGAAAATTCTAAATGGTATCTTCAAAATTTTGTGTAGGAGGATAAATTACGAACAAGTCAAAACATTCACTGTCACAAAATTATGTGTGACATTCGATATGCATTAGGGGCTCTTCTCATAAAAAAAATTAGCCATATTATAAAAATAATAATTTAGTTTTTCAAAATTAATTCTTGATATATTTGATATCAAAATATTCAAACGTAGATAGAGGTTGATATTGTTATGAGAAGTTTTTGGTTAGAGTAATAACATAAATATACTACTCCTATTTTAGTTCATGAAAAATTGGTCCATCCTTCTCATAAATAATTCTTTAGAGATCATTCATATATTTTGTTTTAAATTGAGATAAACATTTTTCATATATAAAAAAAGGAATAACTTAATCTATAAAACTAAATCGTGACAAATCTGATATCAAATTATTCAAACATAGATAAAGGTTGATATTGTTATGAGAGGTTCGTTAAATTAATAACATAAAAAAAATACTATTTTGGTTTATGAAAAATTGATTCATCCTTCTCAAAAATAATTTCCTAGAGATCATTATACATTTTAGTTAAATTAAGATGAAAATATGTCACATATAAAAATAATAATTTAGTTTTTTTATAAAAAATAAACGTAACAAATTTGATATCAAAATATTCAATCATAGATAGAGGTTTATATTATTATAATAGATTTTCTGTTAAAATAATAACACATTGTTTTGTAATTCTAGGATATTA
>JAJOOS010026788.1:0-14341 GCA_029582725.1 Solanum chiquidenum
TCCCAAGAGTAAATGTTTTCACATTTAAAATGAGAGGAAATATCAATTTCCAAATGAGTTTATGAGGAGTTTTTGAGTATAATCTCTTTTAAGAGAACCTTTTGAGTAATAATCTCAAAGCTTGAGGATGAGGAAATGTTTTTGAAAATATGAGCTGAATTATATTATGGGAGTAGTATTGAGCACTGATATGGGGACGAGTTCATATAACTCAGAGTCTTCGTAAATCATGTAGCCAACGTGGGTAGAAAGGGTCATACTTTTTAGATGATTC
Source organism: Solanum chiquidenum (assembly GCA_029582725.1). Lineage (NCBI taxonomy): Eukaryota > Viridiplantae > Streptophyta > Magnoliopsida > Solanales > Solanaceae > Solanum > Solanum chiquidenum. The sequence goes on from JAJOOS010026788.1 coordinate 275, forward strand.
CTTATTGCTTTTTAAGCATAGCTTAGTGGATCCACTTAGTTGAGGGTGTCTTATACTCAGGCAAGGTATAAGACCGTTCTAGCAGCGTGGGCGAGACGCAATATCATCAGATAGCTCATAGTGATGGTTGTAGGTTAGAGAATCTCCCAAATTGAGTTATTTTGTATCTTCACATACAAACTGAGTATTTATTGTATTTTTAAATACATTGAGTTGTTATCTATTGTTTTAAATGCTTTATATAAACAACATCTTTATTGTTGTTTTTATACTGCATTGAGTTGAGTATCCATAAGTTGAGGTTGGGTTGAGTAGAGTTGAGGTGAGTATGTTTCCTTCTTTTCCACGTTCAAGCTTTTATGTTATGTTCAGTGTTTCCCTTATATGCTTGTACATTCAATGTATTGATGTCATTTGCCCTGCATCATTTCATGATGCAGATACAGGAGATCAAGGTCATCAACAGGCGCTTCGTTGATACCATAGCAGTTCGAGTTAGCTTTGGTGGGCCTCCTTGCTTCCGGAGGATCCCTCATTTATTTCCATTTATTTCAGTTTTGTTAGGATGATCGAGGTCTTGTCTCGACATCCCTCATAGTATTAGAGGCTTCATAGACAGTAGTAGTTGAGAAGTCTGTTTTATTTTCTATTGTTAATGTTCTAGGCTTGAGTTGTCCTTGATGCCAGTTTGAATATTTTTAAATGTTCTAAGTTAAGCATTTGAGACATTTGAGTTAAAACTTTATATTTGAGTTTATCTTATGTTGAGTAAATCTTCCGCTGAGAGTTGAGCCAGGCAAAGGGTTCGCTTGGGGCCAACAATGATTTCGAGTGCCGGCCACGTCCAGGGTGTAGGCTCAGGACGTGACACAAAATTACACATAAGAAAAATAAAATTTTAAAAATAAAATATTCTATCATTAATGTGAATTCTAAATTAAGATATGTAATATTATATATTCTAAATTAAGGTATGTAATATTCATATTTATATTAATGTTTCTAAGTAGATGCTACCTCCTTTTGTTTTCTAGGTGGTGCAGTACAATTGTGAGGCTCCAAATATAATCTAAATATATGTTGCCATTTTTAAACGATACGTAATACTATAGCCAATATTTTGTACATTATTTATCTCTAAATATATGTTATCATTATTTAAGAATATTTAAATAATCAAAATAAAATTTACCAAAACTAAAGCACCAGAAGTGCTATGATACTAACATATTACAAGAGGCGTGTAAGAAAAAAATCATGAAATAAATATAGAACTAACATAATTTCCCATAAATATTTTCAATCCTTCTCTATATAAATTAACTAAAACATTTGTTAATTAGATTCATATTTTATAGCTTCAAAATATTAATCAATGGCATTTAGCATCTCAAAATTTCTTTATAGTCTTTTCATTGTGTTCCTTGTTTCAGGTATTTAACTTTTTATTTATTTATTTATTTATTATTGATTACCTACAAATTAAATCAAACCAAACTAGAAATTTAATCAAATCAAAGAAAAAAAACCGACACTTTTATTTGTTTGCCCCAACTTTGGTTTTTAATTTTAAAATATGATAGTATTTAGGTTGATTTTATTTTAACAAAAAAAATCTGAAAAATCAAATCTAGCTGACTATATAAATGCCTATTAAAAATTATAATTACACATATGTATATCTATATTTTATAAAAAAATTGAAAATCTTTTGTACTCGTTAATATTTTGCACTATTGATTCGTAGTATTCGTCTTTATAATAATTTATTGTTTTTATTTTTACTTTTTAGTTTGATTTGTAATTTTTATTTCAATTATTTCAAGAATCTATTTCATTTAATCAATAACTTGTAGAGTTCTTTATTTAGTTATTATTATTTAATTTAAATCATTGCTAAGATATCTTAATATGTAATAATTAGATTTTTGATTTTCTATTTCATTGTAATATTTTTAATTATATTTCTTGAAAATGGTTAAATTCTTGAACAATGCAGATAATTTTCTGGAGAAAACTACACATATAGTTTAGCTTTGATTACATATATATTTTTTTCTTATATGTATAAAACTGATTTTATAGTATTATATTGATAGTCAATTTTAAATGTATTTAACAGTATATTATTAAATATTTAAAAAATAATTGGCAAAATAAGCAAATAAAATAATTGACAAAATCAAAGATATGAAAAATCGATTTAATTAGTTTAATTTCAACATTTGGAAACCATCTTAATTGGTTTGGTTGTCCTTTAGAAAAAATAAAAATTGACCAAACTAATTGATTTCTTTAATTTGTTAACATTTTTTTATTATTAAACATTTACATATTCTACTGAAAATTGAAATGCCGAAGTTATGATTTAAAGTTATTAAATAATTCCAATAAATATATCTTAATTGTACGACAGAGCCAAATAATTTACTGATATTTTTTTTTTCTTAATTTTTTATTATGTGACCCTATGTTACAAAAGATTGGAGATAGATGTACAAATTATCTATGATAAAATTTGAATTTCAAGTTTGGTTCAAGCTGATGGATTGAAATGTTGTGCCGATACTCATATTGGGAGTTGTGTTCCAGACTCTAATGATGTGATAGTTTATGTAAGCAAAATTGTATGGGTATGGGAGGCCGCTGCAAAATTATAGGCTCAAAATTTCCTAATCATTTTTGTCATTGTTTGTGTTAATTCTCTTTCACGAAAGAGAAACTATATTAAGCTTTAGTATTCATATATTGCAAATTCTAGAAGACTTTTAATTTTATTTTTTTGGATGAATAAAACAGAATGACTCTTAATTTCTTTTTTATCTTAAATATGCGACCATATTTATGTATAGCAAACTTTTTAAAACTTTTAATTTTAAATATGCATAGTATTTCTGTGATTATAAAAATTTCTCGATAAGAAGATATAAAAGGGACCGTATATTTTTTTGGGGATATACTAATAATAAAAAATTATCAAGTAAAATGGAATGATAAAAGTAATTAATAGTGCAAATATTTTTTCTCATTCACCAAGGTATAAGAAAAAGTCTCACTATTATAAACGATCTTTTATTTCAAGGAAATAAATCATCAACATCGTCACCTATTAACATCAACTAACTTTATAATACGACCACCAATATACCACTACCATACCACAACATAATCATCTCTACCATCACAATTATTATCATTATCATCATCATTACTAGCCACTAACAACAACAATTATTATTACCACCACCAATATAAACTATCTCCACCATCAATAGCAATTAGCAAGTATAGTTATTTTATTTTTTTAATCAAATAATTATTTTATTTTATTAATTCTTTTTAGATATTAATTTATTTTTTTAATTGTATATTTATTATGTACATACAAATATTACTATGTATATTCAAATGTTGAAAAAACAATCTTAATCATTTAGTTTCATATCTAGAAACAGCATCTTAATTGTTTAGATGTGCATTCAGATTTAAACGTCTTAATCTTAATGAAAACAAATGAGGTCTTAGGCTAATACTAAATTATTTATTAGATTTTAACAGGCTAATACAATTATATCTTTACTTTACTTGTAATAAAGATAGGACACATATATTTTATTTGTTCAATTTTATACGAGCTTAAGTATCTGTTTGTGTACAATCAAAGTCGAAGGGAATAGATGTCATTGTCAGCTGAAGTCAAGTTAAACAACACATTTATGTATTATGCCTTAATAAAAATAACATAAAATTTGTGTAAAAATATACCCGCATCCAATTTACAACAAGCTTATCGATTCATGATATATTTTTATACATAAATCCTTAGCAGTTAGCACTTACTCATAGTTAATTAATATGTATTCTCCCCTAATTAAACCACTTAAGTATTTCTCAAAAGTTGTACAAATAAGTTGAGTTTCCATAAATGTAATGTTATGAGAATTGCCCAAAAATATTTGTATTTCATGTTTACTAGCTATAACTACGTTGAATAATTTATAAATTTGAAGGGCAATAAATATCTTGAAGATTTACAAATTACATTAGAGGATCGTGTCAAAAACTCTCATCGATACCACTAAACTGAATGTTAATTTATTTTCCATTACATTGATTGGTCTTAATGCTTCCAAAAAGCAATCCACAATAATAGGACAAATAACGAATAACCATAATATGTGGGTGACAATATTGATATAGAAAAATGGTCGTTGCATAATAAGTATGAAATTATGGACCATGTTAATTTTGTCCAAAATAAAGTCCTAAACAACCTCTATATTGAACATTTGTTCTGTTCTTATACCCAAAATTAAGGATCTTTTTCTTTCTACTCTTTCCTTCTTTCTTTTTTGCCAAAAAAAACTTGCTTCCGTTTCATTTCTTTGAGAAAAAAAACACCAAAATTGTTTGCCAAATACTCAAATGGTATGTTCTATGTTCTTTATTCCTTTCACTTTCACATATTATACATCTTTGTTTTGTTATGTTCATGTTGTATCGTCGAGGCAATTTCGATATTTCTCTGTGCGTTTTTCTTTACTGGTACATAAGTTGTAATGTGGTGTACTATGTTATATGTTATGTCTAAGTGTGACAACATTATTGAAAAGCAATAAAATATAATAGAAAACTATCAAGGGGAGTGAAACTATAGAAGAATTCCTAAAAAGAGACAAAATGATCTCTCAACCTTCACATTACATAATTGAGAAAAGACATAAAAGCACAACTGAAGTTGTTTCGAATTTTCAAAAAGACACCTTAACTTTGAGGATGTCCTATCACCCAACAAAAGTATTGAATATTTTTGTAAAAGGACCATTTTGATCCATTTTCTCATTATGTTTGTGAACACGCACATGATACGCGTGAAGGTCCGTTTTTAATGTCAAAAACCAATTAAAAGCTGCCACATTTAAGTTATTTTCTTTATTAATTATTTACTCCATTCAAATTCATCATCTTCCCCAACAAAAGAGTCATAGGTACTCTATGATGACCTGATGAAATCAACTCAATAAGATAGGAATTCATTTTAATTTCCAATTGAAAAAGCTAATTTAAAGTTCTCCGAGGTTTCATTTCTTCTTAATTTCATTTAGTTTTGAGAACCCAAAAATCAAACCAAACTCTCAAATCAGTTGTTTATTCCGCTAGTTCTCCAAGAAATTTGACCAACAAACATCAAAATTGTAGGAGATGATCTTCAACAATGCCTATGATTGAAGAAAATGATGAGAGAAACTAAGAAATGAAAAATGGAGAACAAGAGTTTTCTTTTTTGAAACAATTTGGGTCGGGTCGGGTCGGGTCGGATTTGAAGAAATTAATTTAAATTAATTTAATAAAAAAAGTGAGCACGTGTTCACAGTAGAGAAAATGGGTTAAAATGGTCCTTTTACAAAGATATTCAATACTTTTGTGGGGTAATAGGACGCCCTCAAAGTTAAAGTGTCTTTATGAAAATTCAAAACAACTTCAGTTGTGCTTTTATGTCTTTACTCTACATAATTTCAAGAAGTTTATGTGCCAAAAATTCAATTACCCTAACTTTAAGGGCCAAGCTATATGGTCTAAAAGGAATTCAATTGAATCCTATTTCTTGGTAAATTATGACTATGTAAATAGGTCAAAGAAAAGGTTGATCATATATTGTTGGAGCCTTGAAGTAACGGTAAAATAATCTATGTGTGACCTATATATCACAACATTGTACCCTTTTGGGCAAATGCGGAGCTAGGTGGAAGTTCGCGAGTTCGGATGAACTCAATAGATTTTCTGTAGATATTGTATTTGTACTAGAAAATTAAATAAATATATATGTCTATTAACTTGTGTGAACCCCTAACAAAATTGATTGACGGTTCAGTGGTACGGAATGGATCATGGAAATGATTTTCACGCTTCAAACCTTCCTCTCCTTTTAAAAAAAGAAATTTAGTACCCTAAACTCTTAATCCTGCCTCTATTTTTGGGTGTGGCCCTTCCTTAGAATCCTATGTAAACGTGAGATGCTGAGTGCTCCTGACTACCTTTTTTTGTTAAATCCCCTTGACATAAGGGAATCTTTTAGTGTAGTAGAAAAGGTGGCTCAAAATTTGTTATAGGTGGTTGGTTCAAATCGAAAGTGTGACATTCTTTCATTCCCTTATGAGAATTTCTGGCTCCGCCACTGTCAGGAAATAACATAGTCCGCGACATGGTTTGTTTATTATCTATGTATGTCTTCTATCTTTCTTTGTTTTTGTTGGATAGGCGAATTCGGCATCAGGGATAGCAGTGAGTGATGAATGCAAGCTGAGGTTCTTGGAGTTGAAAGCAAAAAGGAACCATAGGTACCTAGTTTTCAAGATTGATGAATCTGTGCAGCAAGTTGTGGTTGAGAAAGTTGGTGGACAGGCAGAGACACATGATGATTTTGCTAATAGCATGCCTCCAAGTGAATGTCGTTATGCTGTTTTTGACTATGATTGGACTACTGATGAAAATGTCCAGAAAAGCAGGATCTTCTTTGTTGCTTGGTAAATCATTTCTTTTCACTAACTATTTAACTTCCCTGCTTCGATCCTTCAAAATTGTTGTTCGTTATACGTCAGATCTTTAAAATGTTTTCAAGAATCTAACACGGGTGCAGTAAAAATTTTGAAGGATCTGAACAACATAACTACCAATTATCTATCATTCAATATGTATTACTTCTTGGATTGGGAATCTCAAAACTTGTCAAAGCACACATAGTTTTGATATCTAACAAAGTCAAATCTTGATGAGATTGCAATACCTTGGATGGTCATTCAACTTTTAGGGAATGACTCAATTATGCCTATATACTATTATTTAAATCTAGTCTCAAACTATGTTGCTCACTCTTCAAAAATATCAATTGGTGCATGTCTGATTCCTGTATTTTTGAAGAATCTGACATAAATGCGGCATTGAAAGTGAAGAATCCGTGCAACTTAGGTGACCACATCTAGGCTGCCACATGTACAAGATTGTAATGCAATACTAATATACTCACATTTTGATATCTAACAAAGACACATCTTAAAGAGCTTACTATTTTTTTTATGTGTGATTTTACAATGTTGGAATGTATATATATATATAGGGCACCAGAGACAGCAAGGGTGAGAAGTAAGATGTTGTATGCAAGTTCAAAAGACAGATTCAGGAGAGAATTAGATGGTGTCCAAGTTGAACTTCAAGCTACTGATCCAAGTGAGATGAGTTTGGATACCTTCATTGGAAGAATCCATTGATCTCTCTCTCTCTCTCAATTTTACATACTTTTTGGGCCTCTATTCATTACTATATTAAGGGCTTTTAACATATTTAGTCGCTCGCCCAAAAATAATTAGACTCGCTCACCAATATACAAAAACATATATACATAAATTATGTAAAAAATATGTATATTTTTTGTATATTATATATAATATACAGAAAATATACATTTTACTGGCTATTATTTTGGTGGGCAACTATATACGGTATAAAAAAAAATCTTATTTAATTTGCCTTGGACCTTTCTTTGTTACTACTAATTTTTAAGGAATTGTGTTATAATTTCTTTAACTATGTTTTTTCAGTTGTCTTTTGAAATTTTTGGTTTGTAAACTATTAACATGGTCATGTGACAATGTGATGGAATTCTTTATATTATTTATGTATTATTTAGTTGAATTTTGTTCTTCCTTGGCTTTTCTTTCCTTGACTCTCCATTTCTTTCATTAAAGATCATTTCATATCCTTGTTGTACGGAATAAATAAAACCAAAAAAATATTATATGAACTGAGCTCTATCTTTAGCTAAATTTGAATTGATATCAAGGATTTTTAATTCATTCCATGTGATATTAAGTTTGTTCCGTCCCCTTTTAATACATTCACTTAGGATTGGTGCATATGTAGGTTAACGGAACATATGTCCAAACCATCTCAAGTGGCTTTCTTCCATCTTTTTCTCAACGTGTGTTAGTTGTACCTTTGATGAATGTAATCATTTTTAATTTGATATGGTCGTACATTCATCTTAGCATTCACATTTCTACAACACTCATCTTGTAGATATGTTGAGTTTAACAACTCAACATTCACTATCATATAACATTGTCGATTTTTATGTTTTTTTTATAGAATATACCTTTCACCTTCTTAGACAGAGGTGGTTCTAGAATTTCTAGAAGAAGGGTGCAACATTAAAAAAAGAAAAAAATATTATGTGAAAATTGATCCCTATTGACTATTTCTCTAGATAAATAACTCAATATTTAATCAAATACACCCTTCAACCTTCTTAAAGCATGAGTTTTTACAAATAACATTTTACAAATTATAATAAAAATTTAAGTACATAAAATACCTAATTTTCTTAAAGAAAAAACATGAATTCACCATTCCTCTGTCTTTAGTCTATTTCTTGCATTTGGATTATAGCATATTTCATCATTATTATTTGTTTTTCTTTTGTTTGAATACTACGAGTAACTTTTTTTTTAATTGTCATATCTTTCTTTTCTTTTTTCTTTTTTCCTTTTTTTTTTAAAAATTGCTTTAAAATATTTTTATTTTTTTAAATCGATGGATTATTAAAAATAGTTTTACTAGAGACATATATCACTTTTATAATATTTTATTTATAAAATTACATTAAATATATTATTCTTAACCCTTTTGTAATAATGCAGCCGCAAATACTTTACAGTTGATTAGCTGACATCCATGTTTACATGGCGGTGGCAGAATATACAAAAGCCACGTTTTCCAGCATCGTAAGCCACCGTACTCTATGCTCGAAAAGCATTTAAATACTCCAAATATCAAAAATCAGCCACACAATTATTATTTTTGTTGTTTTGCTGAATACTCCCTCACTCTGTTTATGTAGCCTCGAGGCGTGTTTACGATTTGAATAAAAATCGATTTAAATTGAAAAAATTAAATTAAATTGATTTTAGTTGTTTTAAATGTAGTTTGGTTTTAAATTCTTAAAAATCGATAGTATTTAAATTGATTATGATTTTGTTCAAAAAAAATTAAAGAAATAACCTAATCGAACCGATAAATTGTATACATATATTTTATATGATACATACATAATACATTATTTTTATAAACAATTTTAAAGATATTATATGTGTTTTTATCAAAATTTATTTATAATTTACTTATGAAAGCAAAAATGCCCAAGGTGAAAATATTTATCTTATTATTTCATGTATATGAGTGTCTATGACGATTCTGTATGAGAATGAAAATGTCACTGTCTCTTCCTTCTAGGCCAAAATAATGAATTTCGAAGCTTTATTCATAGTAAATTCAATGATTGAAAGTTATGTAATGTTAGTCATTCTAACTATTTTCATTTTGAATGAATTGTTTCTTTATCTTTGCCTATAGTTAATAACCGAATAATTCAATGATTGAAAGTTATGTAATGTTAGTCATTCTAACTATTTTCATTTTGAATGAATTGTTTCTTTATCTTTGTCTATAGTTAATAACCAAATAATCAAACCGAAATTGATAACAACTAAATCAATAAATATATATTATATTTGATTTAATTTTGATCATTTTAAAACCGATTAAATTAGTTAGATTTTAATTTTAACCAATAATCAATTCAAATCGACCCGTGAACACCCTAGTTCGAAAAGGTATATGTCTTAACCATAAAATCAAATATTAACAAAAATTAAAAGTTATATGTTTAAAAAATTAAGTAATAAAATATTAGAAATCAAAGTAATTAATAATTTAAAATATAAGAAAATATTTTTTTTAAAAAAGTCTCTTTTTTTAAGTTTTGATAATCAAAACGATACCCCATAAATAGGTGGTGATGAAATAATAAGCGGTGGGATGTTTGGAACTATCCTTCAAAAAAATATTGTTAAACTATTATCAATTGCTAATAGAATATTACTTATATACATATATACTATGTATTATTTTTTGAAGAAAAAACATAACATCGTTGAGAGAGTGTTGAAAACTAAATAGTTAGCAAGAAATGGAGGAGGAGACAAGTAATAAAGCAGTAGTGCCACCACAAATAAAGCAAGAACCACCACTTGCATCCATAGCTACTCCAAACGATGTCGTTACTCCCACACCACCACCACCTCATCATACTACTACTACTACTCTACCTCATGAACCTCTCACACCTCGAGGTACATAAATATGTGCTTTAATTTAATTTTAATTAATATTTTTGCATTTCAACTTTTAGTAAATTTGTATAAGTTTGAATAAGTAGACATATGAGTTTGGCATAATATACGTAGGAAACTAGGATAAATATTTTCATGTAGGACATGTATATCTACTTTGTTCAATTTTATACGAGTTTAACTGTCTACTTATGCAAACTAAAAGGTTGGAGAGCATAAATTGTTATGCAATTTGTATATACCCAACATAAATATGAAACGAGATCAAATTTAAGGGGTATTCATGTATTATGCCTTATTTATATTCTCCTCTATATATTTACAATTTTTTAATTTTTTTTTTAATATTTAGGTGCTCATTATTATTCTTATTTTTTGAGTTTTAACTTATTTAGGCTTGTTGGTGTTTTATTATTGTACTAGTTATTTATTGTAGTTGTTGTATTTTTCCTTGTTTGTACTTGGATTTGTTGCACTTAAGTTGATGATCTTTCGGGGTAAAAATCTCTACTTTCACAAAGTCTTAATAAGATCGACATATATTCTGTTCTTCCAACGACTCTCCCAAGACCTCATTTTTGGAATTTCACACATAATTATTGTTAGTAATATGTAATAGTACTATGGTTCCTTTTCTAGTATGTAAATAGTAGTATTTACACAGTTGGGGAGCGTTCAACAAGGGATGAGATAAACAAAGTTAATTATCTTATGGATTTTATGAGTTTAATCAATTATTTCATTATATGTATGAGACAACTTAATTTATTACTAATGTGGTATAAATTGTGGATAAATAATCTCAAAAGTTGCTAATACTTCTGACAAACGCGGGACAAAATAATTATGTATTTATTTTAAGTTATTAACCCCTATCCGTCAGGTTACTTGTTTAAAGCTACCAATTTAATGTAATTATTGATGGTAAATATATACAAAAGAGGGTAAATCACCCGTTATATTGGGTAAAATAATAAATATTGTATTATTTACACCGTCAATATATTATATATGTTATTAAGATTCATACTTTTAACAAAAACAATTTATATATATACAAATGAGAATAAGTTATTTGTGGCTGTGTTTCTTTTTTATGGAATCTTAAGAGGGTGAATTTTCAGTTGGCATTATTGGACTATATAATATCATAGCTGATTTTGTTATTATATTGATATCTTGAGTTTTTATGTCATCTTTTAAATATTACTTAATAAATTTCTTAAGAAAAATACAGTGTTTTCAAACTAAATTATTGAGTTTGATCGAACTTGCATGCTCGATCTCCGCTAGCTCCGCCCTTTGATGTGCAAACTAAATTAAATAGTTTGCACATATTTAATAACGGTTTCACTTGTTCTTCAACTTCAATCAACCATTTAATGAATAGGATAGGTATGAAACTCAATTAAAAGAAGATCGCGATGGTGGTACTATAGTACGTAGTAATTTCTAAATATGTAAATTTTATTCTAAAAGATTTAGGATACATCAAAGGCTTAATTGAGACCAAAAGTTAGCAAATTTGAGGGTGTACACTGAATCCCATCAATTTCTTTGAAATGATCGATAGGAGTAGTAATTTGTTTGGAACTGAGCCGTAGTGGTTGTTGTTGGTACGAGTAGTAATTTCTTGGCTCAAAATATTGTATAGTTCTTCGATGTTTGTCCTCATTCATTGCCTGATAAACAAACTTCACAGCTAGTGAACTCTCAGTATAGTTGTTGTTGTTGTTTGGCAGACACTGATATGAAGAGTACTTCAAAAGGATCTCTTGACAGAGGTATGTATATTATTACATTTAGACGTTAACCAGTTGTGGCGTAGACATCGATCACTTAAAGAGTTCTATTTCTTATTCAGATATTGCTCTTTCACAGCTTGAAAATGAGAAAAGATCATCCTTCATCAAGGCATGGGAAGAAAGCAAAAAAAGCAAAGTGCATAACAAGTAGGATTTTCAACTTTCTATATATATATATATGTTTTATTCATTCGTTGCACAATTCCCCTATTTTTTGCCTCTAGGGCCCAAAAGAAGCTCTCTGCAGTTGCAACATGGGAGAAAACTCATACAGCAAAGCTAGAAGCTAAACTGAAGCAACTTGAGGTAACCATGCTTTTAGAGTCCGAGTATACGTGCATCTTTGATCAATTTGAAATGCAATGGATTTACAGGGGAGAATATCTCAAACTAAGTAATGTACCGTGATTTTGAAGACCGTCCTAGGAATCAAAATACTTTTGAACATTTTCTTCGTCTGATTAATATTTGACCGTGTTGATCTACCGTCTGTGTTCATAAAAAATTGCAGGATCAACTAGAGCATAAGAAAGCAGAATATGCAGAGAAGATAAAAAATGAAGTGGCGTTAATTCATCAGGAGGCAGATGAGAAGAGAGCTGTGGTTGAAGCGAGACGAGGGGAAGAATTTCTGAAAGCAGAGGAGACAGCAGCCAGATATCGCGCTACCGGGCAAACCCCTAAGAAGCAGCTTCTTGGATGCTGTGGATGTTAATGATGTGAAGATTATGAAAAAATAACTTTTCACTTTGTAAATTTCATGCTGCTGCTTTTTAATGTATAAGTGTGCAATTTCGTTCTCTCTGCTTTCTACTTTGTATATATGAAACTTACTCATGTTGAATAAAGTGGTGATGATAATGCGTCTTCCTCAAAAACCTTCAGTAATACTTCATGGATAGGAAATCTATTTTGTAGTTTGTAAGTTACAAATTGATGCAGCAAATCATCATCTATCTGCCCTCGACTTTAATTGTATGATTGATCACACTATATCATAAGATAAAATTAAGATATTTCATATAGTAGAGGGGGGTAATAATAGATCTTCTACCACAAATGGAAAACTTTCAAACTACAACTTAAATAGAGGCAAGATAGAAAAGATTCAATTATTCAAATCCGGAAATAGATAAAATTAAAACCATACTCTTCACATTCAGCCAAATTGACTACATTCTTGCAGACATAACCTGCTTCATCATTCCAAACACTAACATAACAGGAGAAAAGCTATAAGAGCTGAAAGGAGTACAATGCTTCTGGTACACATACTGAGACACTGGTTGAACGTCTGATATTAATCTCTATAAGTGCACGAAAATGACTACTCCGCCACTTAACATGTTGGGTGACATCTTTAGGTATCACTTCTCCATGACCAATAATGCCCACATTACCATATGTCGCAGATGAATATAGATCCAAATACCATAAGAGCAAAACCTTGTACAGCTTACATACAGCGAAAAGGAAACAGCGACAAATGCCAAATACTACATAAACCAGGGGACTCACCAACGGCCAGTCTCTGACTGGACCTATCCATTGTCAGTATGTACTGCTAAATTCTTTTAGGATTAACTTAAAACTCATCACTAGATCTAAAGATGAACTCAGTTATCTCAGCAACCATGAAACAGCCGAGTCATCCATTCATCTCAAGCGTCGCAGAACTTCAACATGAGATTTCTGCAAGGAAAAAAATGGCTCAAACAAACATTCCATGTGCCACCTCTTTTGCTCTACCCTTATTCTGGGTGAGAGAAAGAGGGGCTGTCAGCACAACAAATTGTTTTTTCATAAAGCAGCATAAACATATTAGCGCTAACCCATCGGTGGCCCCCTAAACTTGGCACGATCTTTCACTTAGACACTTTAACTAGGCTTTGTTCATTTTAGACACCTCATGTCACGCCCAACTGTGTCAATTTGACACTTTTTCGACAATCTGCCAAATTTGTAAGGTGTTTGTAATACACTTGCCGATGATGTGTCAAAATGACGAATTAAATAAAGACACGTGGCATATATATAAAAAATAATTCTCAAATAAATAATTTTTAGTACAAAAAAAA
>JAJOOS010026789.1:0-13573 GCA_029582725.1 Solanum chiquidenum
AAAATAATTGAGTCCAAATTAAATTAGGAATCCAAAACCAAAAGGAATTGGATTCCTTTTTCTCCGCGTGTAGCTTCCAATTTTGTGCGTATGTTGCTGCCTGACACGTGGACCAGCATGTAAGTTTTTCTTTCCTTATTTGCATATAAATTATATTAATATTACATTAACTTATTTCCATTAAGCTGCCCGCTTGATTTCCTTATTCAACTTTTCATCTTTAATTCGTTAAGCTCCAAACATCTCCAATTTTCCATCAATTTAATCCTACAAATAAAATACACAATTTAGGACAATCCATAAAATTTATGCTAAAAAAGGACAAATATAAATAATAAATATGAGGTAAATAATGATTAAAAATATGTATTTTGACCTCACATCAATACTCCATCTAAGGAGAGGGAAGCCGTAGCCTACTTGAAGGTCGACCACGCGCACTCCAAATAACATAGCCAAAGCTTTTACCTTCCATACGACCTCAGATCACTGCCACACTATCAAAAATAGAATCACAATGTTAATACGAGTGTTTTGACACCAAAATCATGATTTTCAGATATGAGTCAATTTTGGAGTCGAAACGGGTTGTGGGACCCGCACTGTACTGTACGGATTTGACTATACCAAGAGACCCAAAATAGTACCCCCCGAACTTGTTTTCTGATACATCCAAACTTACACCTCAATTAAGAGGTATAAATAGTCGAAGTCAATTTATAGAACTCAACGTGAGTTGAGGTCGATCCCACAAAGAATTTCTTTACATAGATGATTTCACTGTCGCGTTTACTCAAATGTCGTTATTATTTCCAAAAGAAATAGTTACGGAATGTAAATGGGTTTAGCTATAAAACTCTAGGAACCAAAGTTGTTAACTAAGATCTAATTTAACAATTAACAGAATATCAATTCTAAAGTTGTTTCGATAATTAAATGAAACTAGGATTGTATTCCCCACAACGTTGCATCTAATATTCTTCCGTAGTTGAGTTTCAGGAAATTTTCTCTACAAAATACAGGAGAGCTAAATATATATGATACTTCTCAGTCTAATCAGATAATTTTCACTCAAGTACTCTCGGTCCCAGAGCGTTACAAGTTTTACCCTCGCTTACAATAGTGTTAAAGTTCTTTCTCTAGAACTTGAACTTTGACTCCATTTCTTCAGGTTATTTAGTTGTTTCCTAACTATCATTTTTCTATCGAACAAATGACAGATAAATGCTCACTCTAATGCGTGCACTCATTAGAATACATGAATAACTAAAGATAAATTATATTATGCAAATATAAATCGCCTTTCACTCGTGACACGAAATTACACTTAGATTTACGTCATAAATCCCACAATCCCAGTTGTG
This sequence comes from Solanum chiquidenum, assembly GCA_029582725.1. Lineage (NCBI taxonomy): Eukaryota > Viridiplantae > Streptophyta > Magnoliopsida > Solanales > Solanaceae > Solanum > Solanum chiquidenum. The sequence goes on from JAJOOS010026789.1 coordinate 1,365, forward strand.
GTATTTAGCCACTCATGATTTCACGTAAACATACAGAAGTATATAATGAAAACATGAAAAGAAGATACTTACAAAAATAAGCAAATCGATATGCACTTTGATAATTCAAGAACCGGAAATCCAACCTTCAAACTTGATCGATGTTAATGTCAAAAACCAAAAGCTAAGAATCGTTCGAACTTCGTTTTCATTCCAGATAATATGAGATAAAAACTAAAAATGACCTAATTAATTCAAATAAAGTGTTTTAAATGAGTCCTACTCGAAGTAGGACTAAGCTATCGCGCCACTTCACAAACGTCACCACGGTCCGTCAAGGGCTTCACGTCGTGGTCTTCATTTGAAATTCTCCAAACGTTAATGTTCAACGCCTGTACACTAGAAATGCCTCACAGACAACACCACAGACTGTTGTAGAGACCACGGTCCATCTGGGTGTCCGCGATCTTTACTTAGTCAAATCCCATTTTTACTTCTTGACTCCTGGCCACTGGTTCTACTTCACGGACCATGTCACAACCCGTCTTGACCTTCACGGCCCGTATAGATGTCCATGATCTTTACTTGGGTTATCATCGACCTTCACTCTTAAAGGCATGCCTTCTAGATAACAACCACGAGCAGCTTCACGGCTCTTCAGAAGGACCACGGCCCGTCAAGGGCTCCGTGGTCTTCACTTGGACAACAAAATCTCAGATTCCAGCTTGCATTTTCTTTTCTTTTTTTCTCTTTCACGACTACCTATTTTATCTGTACAAACATCAACAAACACATCATATCTACATAATTACACTTGATTCTAGTATTAATCCTTAGTATTCAAGCATCAAATGTGCCAAGATTTCGTGGCACATCAACACCCTCAACTTAGAACCATTACTTGTCCTCAAGTGATGAAAAATAATAATTTAGTCCTCAAATCATTCAAGCACTTTTTGAAAATATGCAACAGCCATCTCAAACATAATTTGTATCCAAAACCATCAATCTAACATGTAAGGATCAATATATGACATCCCATTACTCACACTCGACCATGCTTATGTCTATGTATTATCAGTTAACACAATCTACTATCAAATGCCATCACTATGTCCTCACACCAAAGAAGTGCCTCCCTCATGATAATTGGGACTAAGTTCTACACTTGCACTCTCAAAGAACTTCTAACACTAACAACAAAAGACCATAGGTTTGCCCTTGCTTTTTACGCTCTATTGATTCACGTATCAAGGCATTTCATCCAATACTTAATTCCAACGATCATTCGTCAGTATAATAACCCAACTGCAAGAGTTGGTGTCGATCCCACAAGGAGTAGTACTTTCTTCAAATTCAATAATAAAAGTACAATGACAATCTCTTCAATCAAATAATTCTTGCATAATTAATGTTCAAATCTCAAATTTCAGGTTCTAACTACCAATCAAAATTTACACTTCAACACAAACAATCAAACATTAGAGTAAAGCTTGGGGAATTGATCAGCCAATTATTGAATCTCAACGAAATGAATAAACGTTACTACTCATAATGGGATAATTTATTATGGGTAGGTCGAACCATATATAAAGTAACTTTCTCTCGAATAATTACCTTTTCTATGTTGAATTTTCTCGAACTTCAACACCAATCGAAAAAAGCCCAGCTCCTTACTCTCATCAAATCCACTCTCTCCAGCTGGATACAAAGGAAGGATCACTTGTTTCACTCTCTCTAGCTGAAACCAAAGAAACCCACTACTAAGGACGCTAAGATTTCCACCTTGGTTCCACACCTCTCTCTCGAACAAGTGCACAACACTGAAATTGACACACGAAGTCGCGTAGTTCAACCTCAAAACACAACAACAACGTAGACCCACTTCAAATTAACACCATTCTTCGCAACTAACAAACACCCACTAAGTAAATTCAATAATTGGCTTCATGATCAAAATCCCAAGTAAAGAGTTTTGGCCACTCATCTAAAAAATAAGAAGATCAAAATCAATTATAACTCCCATAGTTGGGTACAAAATGAGAATTATAGATGAAAATCAATTGATAATCTCCTCTCTTACAAAATCTCTCTCAAAATCTTGCTAAAATCACTAACTAAATCCTTTGGTAATGTTTTCTCTAGAAGTAATTCCTTCCTCACGTTCTGAATGAATTTCTATCTCTAGCCAAAGCTAATTTAAACAAGTCTGAAGTGTCATTGCTTATGACCACTTGGCGAAGTAAGTCGAGTGTCGCTGACAGATTGGCGAATCACCGATTGTTCTTCATCTCGCCTTTATCTTTTGCTTTTTCTTGGTCTGGCTACTGTAACTTTAGGCGATACAGGTCGGGAACGCCGAATGACTCTTCGATTCGCCCTTTGTTTTTCCATCTCGCCCATCAACACTTGCTTGAATATTCTTTAGCACTTTTGGCGACCTGGTTTCCTTCGCCGACTAGATCGGCGAAACACTTAATATAGTTGCTGCTCGCTGAATTCACCCCTATTTTAGCTTCGGCATTCTGTAACTTTAGGCGGTATCTTGGTGATTTGGCGATTCACCGAATGACATTGGCAATCTAGCGATTCACTGAATGACATCATCGATCATCAAGTTTTCATTTCTTTATTCCTTTAGCTCGCCTTGTTCCTTTTTGCCCAATAGTGTCCATGCTTTGTCTCTAAATCCAAATACCTGAAACTCAAGGATATACATAAGTTATTAAGACAAAATATGCATTCGAGGACACTAAGTTTATCAAAATAAAGCCCTAAAAGAGTCCAAATTTTGGACTCATCAACACCCCCCAACTTAAACTTTTGCTTGTCCTCAAGTAAAACTTAAGTTCAACAGTTCAAAAATGATGTCTCAAACAGTTCTACACAAGACTTAATCATGAATGCACACAGAAAGACTCAACTTACTCATGCAAGAATTAATTGTGTACTCAAAGATTCAAGTTGTGACTCACCATTACCAAAGAATCTCAAGTAAATGCAAGTTCAAGCTCAACAAAGGTATTCAAATGCCCTCATACAAATAATGATTCCATATTTACACACAATGGTTCAATCATTTAAAGTTCCGGAATCAAGATCAACACTCACACTCACAAAGATAAACACAATACATGATTTCATCTATAGGTTTGCCCTTATTTTCCAATCGACTTTTGTTTTAGCTCATTCAAGATAAAAAAGGTCTTCTTAAGGCTTGTACTGGGGCTGAGTGTAAAGGTATAGTCATTTAGGCTCAATGGCTTTTATCCTCATGAAATGTGATGTGAACAACACCTTCTTTCCTTTTCATCTTCATTTTCATTCAAGCTCAAAAGTTACCTCTTATTCATCTTCCATGGACCGTTGGAAACCCCATTTTCTTTATATTTTCACAACTTTATTCCACAATTTTTTTTTCAATCTTTTCATCTTTTTCTCTTTTTTTTTATACGGAGGGGTTCCATTTTTCTCAAAACATGGGGAAAAGGGACTTCTTTGAATTTTCTTGGTTTACCTTCTCTTTTTACCACACCCCCAACTTAGGCTTTTGGCCTAAGTTAGCTATTCAAACAAATCACAAATCATGAGGATTATGGGTAATGGATCAAGAAAGGTTAAACTTTTATCAAGTTTCTTCCAAGAAAAGGTCAAGGTTCAAAGGGTGCTCAAAATGGGTTCACACACTCACAAGGTAGGCCACAAAAAGAGGTATAATGTCAAATTGTTTCACACTTCTTAAAGTTGCCTAAGATCATCTCAAGAAATTGCTTCACTTAGTTAACCGGACTAACGGGGAAAATTCTAGGTGTCATCATACATGGTTCGTGGTAAGTTCATTACACAAGGAATCGACACCAATGTCAAAGCAAGACTCCACACTTTCGCTAGTGTGCAATGCTCATCACAAGAGACTCAATTCGGTACCTGGCTAGTCACAACGAGATGCAAAGAGTTCACATATTGACTATGCAACTTCATTTGGACTCATCGTAGCCGCACATACATGTTTGTTCGATTATAAGCACTATTCAAATCATCGGTATTGATCAAAACCGATACTCAAATTTGCACAAGAAAAGCCTCTTTCAATACAAGCAAGGGCAAAAGAAAAGCCTCATTCAACATAAGAAAGTGGTGTCAAAATGAGGAGGAGGTTCGCTGAGGACACTAGTAATCTCTACACCCCACCAAAAGTAGTCTACATTGTCCCCAATGTGGGTAGAGAGCGAGCATTTACCGCAAATAAAACAAAATAGGAATAATCAATAAAAACTAACAAAAAACAATCTAGTGGGTAAACAAGTAGAGCAGGGTAACGAGGAATCTTTGCTAAATACCCAGTTGGCGATGGAGTGATACCGGTCGCCGAATGCTTCGGTGATGCGCCTAATATTTTTTCAGATCACCCGTATTTCCAGTAGAGTACACTCCCAGAGAAGGCAGATCGGCAAAGATATAAGGGATCGACGAATAGATTGGTGATCCGCATAATGAACTCAAAGCATCGTCGGTCGATCCTCGAGGGACGTTGTCAGCGTTAACTAGAAAGGGAGAGGAAAGTCGGGTCGCCTAAACACATCGGCGATATGCCGACTAGTGAAGGTGTCCCGCCGAATGTTCCAGAGTCTCAGCCTCATTTTTGAGATCCATAAGACGAACCAAATCGTGTTCGCTGAAATGGTTCAGCGATTCGCCAAGAGTACTTTGTCTCGCTCATGATCCCACTCCTGCAAAATCAACACACATTATTTAAAACACTAACACTTGGGTTGCCTCCCAAGAAGCTCCTTATTTAACGTCGTGGCACGACATAGAAATGCTCTCAAGCATCTTTCATGTACACCACCTCAATCAAAGAAATCTCCTGTCATTCTCCAAAGTATAATTTCAAGCGCGGCCCATTCACCTTAAATGCAGGTCCCTCTTGACCCTCAACTTTTATGGCACCATTGGTGAATACTCTTGTCACTCTAAATGGTTCTGACTATTTGGACTTGAGTTTTCCGAGAAAGAGTCTAAGTCGGGAGTTGTACAGTAACACCCAATCTCCCACCTTAAACTCTCTTTTAAGTATTTTTGCATCGTGCCACTTCTTCATCTTTTCCTTGTAGAGAGTTGAACTTTCGTAAGCTTTAAACCTGAATTCATCCAATTCGTTTAACTGCTCTACTCTTTATTTTGAGGTTTTTGTCCAGTCCAAATTCAGAGCTTTCAATGCCCACATTGCTTTGTGTTCTAACTCGACTGGTAGATGGCAAGACTTCCCAAAAACTAACTGATACAGAGACATACCGATTGGAGTTTTGTAAGCGGTGCGATACGCCCATAGTGTGTCATCAAGCTTTCAACACCAATCAGTCCTATTAGCATTTACTGTCTTAGCCAAGATGCTCTTGATTTTTCGGTTTGATACTTCAACTTGACCGCTTGTTTGGGGATGATATGGATATGTTACTTTGTGTTTCATCCCATACTTAATCAATGAAGCTGCGAACCATTTGTTGCAAAAATGGGAACCACCATCGCTGATAATAGCTCGAGGAGTACCGAATCTAGAAAAAATGTAGCGTTTCAAAAATTGAACCACACTTTTCCCTTCATTGTTTGGAAGTGCAACAACTTCTACCCATTTAGAAACATAATCTACTGCCACCAAGATGTATTTATTACTAAAGGAACTCACAAATGGGCCCATGAAATCGATTCCCCAAATATCAAATAGCTCGACTTCGAAAATGGGAGTAAGGGGTAACTCGTGTCTTTTAGATACTCCACATTGTTTCTGACATTGGGCGCATTTCTTCACAAATTCATGCACATCTTTGTAGAGGGATGGCCAGTAGTATCCACTTTGGAGGACTTTAGTGGCTGTACGCACACCGCTATGATATCCCCCAACCGGTGAAGCATGACAAGCATGGAGAATTTTCACCGCCTCTTCTTCCAGAACACACCGTCTGATGATATGATCTGCACACTCTCAAAACAAGTATGGTTCATCCAAAAAGTACTTTTTAACGTCGAACATGAACCTCTTTTGTTGGTAGAAGTTTAGCTCATCCGGCATTAATCCGCACACTATGTAATTGGCGAAATCTGCATAACAAAGAGTTTGTTTGAGAGTTATTGCAAACACTTGTTCATCATGGAAGAAATCGTCTATGTCAACCTCAGGCACATCATTCTCCTTTCCCTATAACCTGGATAAGTGGTCAGACACTTGATTTTCGCAACCTCTTCTATCTTTGACCTCAAAGTCAAATTCTTGCAATAGGAGCACCCACCGTATCAACCTTGGTTTTGCATCCTTCTTTGAAATTAGGTAACGGAGTGCAGCATGATAAGTGTGAAAAATTACTTTGGTGGCTAACAAGTACGCCCAAAATTTCTCAAATGCATAGACTACCACAAGCAACTCTTGTTCGGTCACGGTATAATTACGCCGAGCACTGTTTAGAGTGTTGCTTGCATAATAAATTGGGTGAAAAAGTTTATTGCGTTTTGGCCCCAACACAACATCCAATGCCGTTCCACTTGCATCACACATTACTTCAAAAGATTCTGACCAATCAGGACTGATAATGACTGGGGTCGATACTAATTTTTCCTTCAAGCACCGGAAAGCCATCATACAAGCATCATCAAAATAGAATTTCACTTTTTCTCTAAGAGTTTACATAAAGGATGTGCAATCTTTGAGAAATCTTTGATGAACCTCCGGTAGAAATCGACATGTCCTAAGAAACTACGAACGCCCTTTACCAAAATTGGTGGTGGCAATTTCTCAATAAATTCAACCTTTGCTCTATCAACCTCCAACCCCTTTTGCGACACCTTGTGACTAAGTACTATTCCTTCTTTAACCATGAAGTGACATTTTCCAGTTGAGGACCAAGTTCGTCTCCACACATCTTTGGAGAACTTGTCCTAAGTGTACTAAGCATGTCTCAAAGGTATCACCCACAACTGAGAAGTTATGCATAAATACCTCCATTGAATCTTCTACCATGTCGGCAAAAATTGATAGCATGCAACGTTGGAAGGTTGCCGGAGCATAGCATAAACCCGAAGGGCATACTTTTAAAGGCAAAAGTCCCATAAGGGCATGTGAAGGTGGTTTTCTCTTGGTCTTTCGGTGCGATGGAGATTTGGTTGTAACCAAAATACCCATCTAAAAAATAGTACCAACCCCTCTCTGATAGCCTGTCAAGCATTTGATCCATGAACGACATAGGAACATGATCTTTTTCAGTCCATGAATTTAACTTTTGATAATCCATGCATACTCTCCACCTGGTCACCGGTCTAGTCGGTACAAGCTACCTCTTTTCATTTGGGACTACGATGATACCTCCCTTTTTCGGTACACATTGCATCGGACTTACCCATTTGCTATCTGCAATAGGTTAGATCACACCTACGTCCAACCACTTGATGATCTACTTTTTTACCACTTCTTGCATTGGTGGGTTAAATCTCCGCTGATTTTGTGAGTACAAATACCAAGAGGGATACCCACTATATCAGCGATGGTCCATCCTATAGCTTTTATATGTTTTCGCAACACTTCAAGGAGAAGTTTCACCTGCCATTCAAGTAAGTTAGGTGCAATGATCACTGGTAAAGTGTTATTTGCCCCCAAGAAGGCATATCAGAGATGAGAGGGAAGTGCTTTCAATTCCAGATTAGGTGGTTCTTCTGTTGATGGCTTTGCGGGAGGACTCTCTCTATTTTTTAGGTCAATATCCAACTTGATTGGAGTCTTTGAATACCCTCCTAAACCTGTCAAAGCAACTACTACCTCTTCATATCCCTAAATTTCGGATTCATCATAATTAGTAAGTACGGCTTCAACGGGTTCATTCATGCACATCAAATGACTTACACTAGCTACCACCTCATCGATAGTATCATCAGTAGACACCACATGAATATCACTTGGGTGTTTCATGTACTTGCAATTATTGAAAGTTACTTCATCTTCGTTCACCCGAAACCTCAATTCTCCACTTTCAACATCCACCAATGCTCTCTCGATTGCTAAGAATTGCCTTTCCAAAATAATGGGAATTTCAGCATCTATTTCACAATCTAAAATAACAAAATCAGCCGGAAAAATAAACTGATCGACCTTGACCAAGATATCATAAAGTATCCCCATGGGATGTTTGATTGAACGGCCTAACATTAATAGTCTCATTGTGGTTGCTTTTGGTTCACCCAACCCGAGTTATTTGTATATCGCATAGGGCATTAAGTTGATGCTTGGCATATCCCGACATTTCCAACAATGCTTCCACAAGGGAGAGGTTGATTGATAGTGTCTTGAACACTGACAAGAACTTTTTGAACTTCTCATCTTCATTTTTCTTCTTTAAACATTGGGGAAATGGTGGAGGTATTTTGGGTAAAGGTTGCATGACTTTTGGAATTTGAACGTGTTGTTCCACTTCCTTTGGTGGTTCTTTGGCAAGGTTTTGATGATTAAGTAACTCTTGTTCCTCCATGCCTTTACCTTCTTCATGCTTTTGAGCATCTTTATTTAACATCACATTACCTATTGCCACCTTTCCGCTACGAGTAACCACAACCAGCCCTCTATCGTTATCTTCCATCGTTATCTTTGGTTTCAACTGAGCTGATAATAAACTCAGTTATGCTTCAAGTGTCTTGATGGCGTCGATATGAGAGTTCACTTTACTATTCAATGATGAAAAATCATCTTTCATCCCTTTTAACAAATCATCCGAACCTTCAACTTTGTCAAGTATTCGTGACAACAAGTCATTCACCCGAGGACTGCTTGCACTCCCTTTTGATTTTGGGCTTTCACTTGAGTGAGTATGGTTCTCCTCAAAATCATTTTCCCTTCTCCAATAGTCATTTTGATCGGCCCAATCTGGATAGTATCTCCTTTGTTCTTCTCCCTTATGATAGTTCCAACTTTGATTTCCGCCTCGCTGTAGATAGCGTGGGTGGAAACCCTTCTCATATCTCTTGGAGTTCCAACCTTGATTCTCCCCCGGCCTTGAGTAACCGAAAGAAGAACCCTCCTCAACTCTAAACACTCCACATGTCCCCTTCATGTGCTCTTGTAGAACTTTCATTTGGGTCAACATCTTCTTGATGTTTTCATCCCTCTCTCTCTCTCTTTATTACGTTAATCTAAAATGAAATGGAGAGACTTGATCCTCTTTGGTGCACCACGCTTGGTTTATTCTAGTCATGTCATCCAGAAGAAACGAAGCTACCTCAAATGATTGTAAACTTATTCCTCCTCGTACCAATTGATCAGCCACTCCTTTATTAACTGAATCGAGACTCCGGTAGAAATATTGAATTAACAAATTGTTTGGTAGCCCATGAGTTGGGCATTTAAGTAGGAGCTTTTTAAATATCACCCACGTTTCATGGATGGGTTCCCCCTTCCGTCACTTGAAACTTTGAATTTCGTCTCTAAGTTTCATCATCCTTGATAGAGGAAAGAATCTTATGTTAAAATACTATAACCAGCTCCTCCCATGATGTGATGAAATTGTTTGGTAACTCGGCTAATCACTTATTAGCTTCTCCCATTAAGGACAGTGGAAATAACCGCAACCGAATTGACTTTTGTGACACACTTTTGAATGAAAAAGGGCTGCAAACCTCTGTAAAGTTTCTCACATGCTCATGCGGATCTTCATGATCTAGCCCTCCATATAGTCCCCTTAATTGGACAAGATGAAGAGTTGTGCTAGTGACTTCAAACATCACATTCTCATCAGTTTGTGGGATGCAAATTGCACCCATTCCACCCGATTGAGCTGGGTTGTAGACACTATTGATGTCGTCTATACCATCTCGATGACCTGCTTGGCTGTCATTCATATCTTCCTCACTCATGTTCACTTATACGTAGTCCAACCAACACTTACACAAAGTAGCCAAAACTAATTCAACTACAGCCAACAAATTTGAAAGTGTCAAATCTTCAATCAAAGAATTCTAAGTAACGCTACTCCCCGGCAACGGCGCCAATTTGATTCACGTATCAAGGCATTTCATCCAATACTAAATGCCAACAATCGTTCATCATTATAATAACCCAACTGCGTGAGTTGGGGTCGATCCCACAGGGAGTAGTACTTCCTTCAAATTCAATAATAAAAGTACAATGACAATCTCTTCAATCAAACAATTCTTGCACAATTAATGTTCAAATCTCAAATTTCAGGTTTTAACTACCAATCCAAATTTACACTTCAACACAAACAATCAAATATTAGAGTAAAGCTTGGGGAATTGATCAACCAATTATTGAATCTCAACGAAATGGATAAACGTTACTGCTCATTATGGGAGAATTTGTTGTGGGTAGGTTGAACCCTATATAAAGTAGCTTTCTCTCGAACAATTACCTTTTCTATGTTGAATTCTCTCAAACTTCAACACCAATCGAATTAAACCTAGCTATTTACCCTCATCAAATCCACTCTCTCGAGCTGGATACAAAGGAAGGATCACTTGTTTCACTCTCTCAAGATGAAACCAAGGAAACCCACTACTAAGGACGCTAAGATTGTCACCTTGGTTTCACACCTATCTCTCGAGCAAGTGCACAAGACTGAAATTGATACACGAAGTATCGCAATTCAACCTCAAAACACAGCAACAACTTAGACACAATTCAAATTAACACCATTCTTCGCAACTAACAAACACCCACTAAGTAAATTCAACAATTGGCTTCATGATCAAAACCCCAAGTAAAGGGTTTTAGCCACTCATCTCAAAAATAAGAAGATCAAAGTGAATTATCACTCCCATAGTTGGGTACAAAATGAGAATTATAGATGAAAATCAATTGATAATCTCCTCTCTTACAAAATCTCTCTCAAAATCTTGCTAAAATCACTAACTAAACCTTTTGGTAGTGTTTTCTCTCTAAGTAATTCCTTCCTCATGTTCTGAATGAATTTATCTCTCTAGCCTAAGATAATTTTAAAAAATCTGAAGTGTCATTGCTTATGACCACTCGGCGAAGTAAGTCGAGTGTCGCTGACAGATCGGTGAATCGCCGATTGTTCTTCATCTCGCCTTTATCTTTTGCTTTTTCTTTGTCTGGCTACTGTAACTTTAGGCGATCCAGGTCGGGATCGCCGAATGACTATGCAATTCACCCTTTGTCCTTCCATCTCGCCCATCAACACCTGCTTGAATCTTCTTTAGCACTTTTGGCGACCTGGTTGTCCTTCGCCGACTAGATCGGTGAAACGCTGAATGTAGTTGCTGCTCACCGAATTCACCCCTATTTTAGCTCCAGTATTCTGTAACTTTAGGCGGTATCTTGGCGATTTGGCGATTCGCCTAATGACATTGGCAATATGGCGATTCGCCGAATGACATCATCGATCATCAGGTTTTTATTTCTTCATTCCTTTAGCTTGCCTTGTTCCTTTTTGCCCAATAATGTCCATGCTTTGTCTCTCAATCCAAATACCTGAAACTCAAGGATTTATATCAGTTATTAAGACAAAATATGTATTTGAGGACACTAAATTTATCAAAATAAAGCCCTAAAAGTGTCCAAATTTTAGACTCATCATCTATCTTTCAAACACCCAAAATTGGATCACCGCAGGACTTTATCGGCTTGTAACATAGGCTCTGGCTAGGGAATGGATATTTGGGTTTGTGAGTGGCTAATCCCTTGGTTCTCCAAAATTTCATTTGCACACAACTCTTTCTGAATGATTCCCTCTTTTTCTTCATTTCAGTACATCCCAGCAGCCATTTATTTTCTTTTCTATTTTTTTATTTTTTTTTATTTTTGTGCTTTCAACTAATTGGTTGAACCTTCTTTTTCACTTCTTCTTTCTGCTCGTGTTGCAACTAACCTCAACTTAGGCTTTTGGCCTGAGTTGTGACATCGTATCTTCGGAGACCCAAGGATATGATATTTATTGGGTAAGAACAAAAACTGATTTTCAGGCATAAATTGGGTTCAAGTGATAAGCTTTTTATTTGGTTGTTTTATTTTGGATTTTTAATGGCTTAGCAAAAATGGCCTATTCATTGATACGCTCAAATTACACCTCCTTACAGAAGCATAAGCGATCGTTATCAAGTACAGAGCCCAACTTGTAGGTTGGGGTCGATCCCACGAGGAAAATGGTTTAGACTTTACTTTAACTCACAATTATATTCGATTAGTCAAAGTACTTCCACAAAAACAACAATTAACT
>JAJOOS010026790.1:0-11454 GCA_029582725.1 Solanum chiquidenum
TCCGTCCCATTTTATGTGGCAACATTTTCTTTTTGGTCAGTCCCAAAAAGAATGTCACATTTCCTTATTTGGCAAGTATTTAAAGGTATAATTCATCTTTTACCCTTGTTGGTCCCATTTAATCTTGGAAAGAGTACTCCAATACATTTATTAGGAGAGAGAAAAATAAGTCTATTTTTTTGAAGGGTAATTTGGTAAACATTTCAAAGTTTTTATCTATTTATTAAACTTCGTGCCCGATCAAATGTTGCCACATAAAATAGGACGGAGGGAATAATAATAAAGGAATTTTTGGTTCAAAATATTAACATGAGATATATTTAGATCAAATGCTAGTCAACTTCGCAAAACCATTAGTTCTAAAACTAAATATAAATAAGCATGCACCCCAACCAAACTATTAATTAGTGAAATCAAATTCGGATAAGTTGCTACAAATACAAAAATGTCACACCTACGCTTTGCATATGCATGATGCATCGCAAAACTTTATTTAAGTCAACTTTATTGTTACATGAATTCTTATATCTAAGAGAATTTAATTATTTTTATATAAATGTGCAATGTTTTTTTTTTACCCTATTGGCACATGTAATAATTGTTTGATAAAGAAAATTAAGGACTTTTTATTTTTCTGAAGTCGACTGGCAATCTGAATGGATTTGGTTGGTTTTATTGAAGTCCACTTGGAGATATGGGAGTAGGAACATAAAAAAGCAAAAGCTACTTTGAAATATTATATTGATTTGCCTAATATTGTACATAAGTCATTATTTGAAAATGCAACTTCTAGGAAAATTCAGCCTATTAGAATATGGACACACGCAATTTTCCACACTTGTCTTTCATATACGTACAACCTTTTTTCTTTTAATTTTCGACTTGAGAAGTTGATCTTATAAAATTGCTACCTAATATGAATAAGCAAAACAACAATGTAAAAAGGGAAATTGTGTTTTTGGTCCCTTAAATATCGGTAAGCTATGCGTTTAGTCCTTGTAATATCTCGTTGAGTATATTTAACCTTCAATTATTTAAAAATACTCTCACAAAATTTACGAAATAGTGACCGTCACATCATTTAATCACCTAAATTTTATGTTAATCCGTTTGACCATGAGATATGGTATCATGATATGGAATCATGAGATGAAATTGAAGTTTTGTTTGGGCATGCGATATGAAATTTTTGTGTTGTATATTTTTTCATAAACATAAAAATTTCATAAGTTGTAAAACTATTAAAATAGCCCCAATTATTTATTCAGTCTTATCAAATAAATAAAAATTTATAAAATCGCATAATAAATTATTACAAAGCTATTTGTTCTCCACTTAAGTAATTGTTTCATCTAACTTTAATTTAATAAAAATAAAATTGAACATAAATTGTAGTGTACTAGTCTTTAATATAATCCTCTCACATAGTACGGACAATTTTCTCACGTTGAACTTGCATTTCTCGATCATGTGACCGAGAAGACGAACCAAGGCCATTTGTTGGTCAATATCGTACGCAACTATATTTTCATGCTCATAGACCATAAATATTTTATTAGTATTTTGGTATTCTCGCAAATAATTATGTAACATTGCACAAGCTATGACAATTTTCACTTGTGTATCAATATCATAATGGTTCATGCCTTGTTTCAGTATTCTAAATCTATTTTTCCAAGCTCCAAAAGTCCGTTCAATCACATTGCGCAGAGATGAATGCCTATAATTAAATAGTTCTTTGGCATTTTGAGGCTCTCTTTCACTTCCTCGGTAATCTTGCAAATGATAGCGTAGTCCTTTGTATGGAGCTAAAAATCCTTTTGTGTTTCGGAAACCAACATCAACAATATAATATTTATCTACCAACAAATATTTTATAAAGAATTACTAAAAGCATATGTGACATAAATGAGACAGCTTTGTGTAAATAAATAATATTTATTCTAAAGATGTAATTTAAAGTTACCATGTGACAGAAATAGAATTTGTGACGTTGGTTCAACAAGTGCATTCTCAAGTACTTTACTATCATGTGCAGTACCTTCCCAACCAGCAACAACAAATGTAAATCACATATCAAAATCACAAGCACATAAGACATTTTGTGATGTTCTTCCTTTGCGATTACGATATGCTTGTTGCACCGCTTTAGGAACCTCCCCTTCTATATATGTTCCATCAATCGCACCAACACAATCCTACCAAGTAAAAAATACATCAATATAGTTTAGTGAACATAAAATAAATTGGAAACATTATAGAATGCACTTCATAAAACTAATGTTTGTAAGAGTAATAAAAATAGTGCTTCCAAGACAATGTAAAGTCATAAAATAAATATTATCTCTTGAAACAAAGTTGATAGGAAATATGTAATTAAATACTAATAACTTACACATAAAATATAAATGTGCACTTATTAAGGCCATAAAATAAATGTATTACTCAACAATCGGTTGGTGTGAGTTAAAGTGACTATATGTTGGTGATAATAATAAATTTTATGTCGGCGAGAATAATAAATTTTAAAAAGTAATGATGTGATTATAAATTTTATTTACATATGAAATAAATGGTTAGTAGATATATATGTGGGGTTGTTTTAATAAAATATAAACTCGTGGATCAATTTTTGTATTAAAATATCTCAAATCATGATATGGAATTCCAATATAATTACATATCATGGTTTTTGGAGAATATGGAATCATGAGATGGAGTCAGCGTAAAATCGCATGTCCAAACGCTGATTCCCTCTCATGATACCATATCGTGATATGGTATCACATGGCCAAACGCCTACTAAGTTTGTAATGTTATTTTATATTTGAGGATAATGTAATTCCACAAACGATCTTAAGCATTACATATTCCATAAATAATAACACATATTTTAATTAATTAAAGATTAAACGTGTAATCACACAACACAAGGATTAAAATTTAAATATATCAATATTAAAGAACAAAAGAAAAACAATGTTATCCCATGAAAAAAAGTCATACTCTCGTGTATTTTGTTTACGGATTGTATAAATTTTTTAAAATATACTTCTCCAAATAAAAGTGATCATATTACTAAAATAATATTGGTAATCGACTGCAAAATTAAACCTCCAGAAAGAGGGGGAAAATATCTTATTTTTAGTTGCCCTTATTCCAGGGAGTTACGTCAAATAAATTATCTTCAGAAAAATAGGAAGTCAACGAAAGAGCACATGTTGAATTATCAAAAAAGGCCAACTTTAATGCCGTCATGTGTGTACACTTGTGAGTTAACTTTAAAATTCGTATACTTTGAATTTAAATATCATCATCACCACTAAAAAGTTATATCTTTAGTCAAATTCAAAGAAAAACCGAAGCTGGTAGAGTATATCGTAAGCATATATAACGTTAGTCGGACTTCTTTATAATAAACCCTCTATAATAATATTTTATTATAATTATTTAAAAAAATTAAAATTTATTTTTATATTATATATTTTTATAATTATAAAGAAAAAATTGAAATAAACAATACTACATTATAAAGCAGTTTCATAATAATACTACCTTAAAACCAAACTCATTTTACCGCGTTATTACAATAGTAATGCGATGTTACGGATATTATTTTATTATTGCATAAAAATAAAAAGCCTGAGCGTGAAGCACTCTTTTAAATTTAATACTAATATATGTAGAGGTAAGATGTCGTGTATACGACAAACACTTAAAAGTTGACTATTAGAAATAGATAATTGTAAGTTATGCAAAAGTATATCCAAAAGATTAAATCTATAGATATTATTGGTATATGATAATGGTATTTACCTCAAATTATATTAACTTATCATTATTAAGTAAATTTCATGGAAAGTTGTTAATTGTTATGTATATTTTTTATTCTCTCGTCTATGACTTATGTCAGTTAGTCTTATTCGAATGAATTGCATTTCATTTTCCTGTTATTGATTTATTAGTCAAATAAGGTAAAAATATACAATATCAATATTTAGAGATGGTTAAGTGAAAGAGCATATATACAAACACCTACTATAAATTGTTTGGTATAAATTAATATGAGTCTGCAACAAGCCTATAATGATCATGAAAAACTTTGACATGTGAATATTAATTCCTCAGTATCATGTGTTGGATATTAATGCGACCGCCTAATAAAAAAATTAAAATAACCATACCGTAAACACCACTTACATGGTCCTCAATCCTTCAAAAAAAATAATCAATAACATTGTAATGGTTAATAATGAATAAAATACTCCCTCTGTTCAGTAATACGCTTGATTTAGAAGGCATATTAGAAGGGAATCGATTCCGGGTCATCCATATGGATAATCGCCTTCAAACCAACTGAGCCATTCTGAAGGACATATTTTCATATTCTTCTGCAAAACAATCTTTACAATATTGTTGAATACATTTAATTAATAAATCTTTATATTATCCGTGAAGAATTAGTTAAACACAAAATATCCTTGTGTGAACCGTCGGGCAAATTGAAATTGTACGGTTTTCTAGAGAATTATAAGTGCATTCGTCTTGTTTGTCTACTTGTCTAATATGGTGTCCTAGAGGTGAAGATGAGGGTGAAAGGATATAGTCACATAGTTAATATGAAATGATGGATACTTATAAAATTTATTTTTTCTATTTTTAGTAAAGAAGTCATTCTCATTGTTGTTTTTAAAAAGATAGAAAAATATTTTAAAAAGTTTGGCCAATCAAAAAATTGAAAAATATTTTCATCCGTGCTAAACACTCCCTTGTGAGAAAATTGAAAATTTTGAACATGATATTTTGTAAGCGTTTTACGTCTTCGATAATCTATTTCAGACGTGTCAGATTAATTATCTGATTATAACATACATATTGTATTGTCTTGTGAAAAAAGAAATTGGGGATCAAATTTTTTATACGTACTGCGTCTTTTAAATTATATAAATAAATATGAAATTTAATATTTTCTATATCTTTATGTCTTTTGATCTATTTTAAAATTCCATTTGCCTATAAAAAAAATTCAAACTTTCCTTAATTTTAGATGATTAATTAATATTTGCATGTGAGATGTTTACATATATTTCAGTCATTATTACTCAAATTGTGTATGAACACACGAATTTCTTCTTCATTATCAGTGTCAATAATTTGCATATTTAACCTTTTAAAGTCGATCATATCAATAATTAAGTTAGTTAGTCACATATATTTTTGAAGGCACAACACGATACATTATGTAATACTCCACATAATTGCAGGCCGGAGAATAAAAAATAGTAATGACGCAGGAGTTCGTGGAATTTTCCAAGGAGACTACAACCAATCTGAAAACAACTTTTGAGTCAAAACAATTGTTATTTTGATTATAAGCAAATAGCAATGTGACTGATGGCAACTTGTATAGTATATAGTTGTAAAATTCATCGCCTAATTCGTTGATGACAATATTTTTTGTACAAAATTTAAAGTCAAACAAAAGCGTCACTTTCAACCTCTTCTACTTGTTAGGTCCAAGCTGGGCATTTATTTTTATTTTAAATTAAATATATACTATAGGACTGAGAATCCATAATATATACACAGCTAAGAGCTTATGTAGTTTTTTTTTTGTTTATAAAAGACAGATAGCTTCGATATCTTTTCGAAGTCTTCCATATTCATTCTTAATCTTCTGTCCTCTTCGTCTCCTCAGTTTCTTCCCCTTTTAAATTATTTGGTCGTTTCATTTGTCCAATTAAACACAAGTCACAACTTGTAGCCATGGGAACTCAAGCTCCATCAAATTACGATGACTCCAAGGTAACTTTCTCTCTCTTTTTTCTGTGTCTCTCTGCAAACATATATGAATTTAACGTATATACACCGACAATATCAAGTGTATTATGACCTATTAGGTTGTTGTTCCCATTTTCTTATGAATAATTGCTTGTAACTATGTAGTATCGTTTAATTTATAAATGTTAAACTCTATATTATGTGGATACCAAGAATTTCCATAAATGTTGTGTGAGATATGCTAAATACTTGAAATGCTTGGTTGAGTTTTAGATCTTGAAATATAACCTTGTCTCTTGTACCAAAAAAGAAAGAAAAAAACCTGTCTCTCTCTCGTTTCTGTGCTCATTTAATTCTATTTAATTTGGTTCATGAGAAAATTTTGAATTTTCCTAGCTCTTTCTTGTTTGTTTTTGGTGGTCTAGAATCAATCTTGAACAAGTCAAACTGATATTATTCCTATTTTTTTTAAAATAAAATAATTAGGATCATTAAATTCAGTTTAAACGTTGCATGTGTGTACATCACGTTAGGTCAGTAGGGTTCTTTCATAGGACTTTAATGGACTACTTATTTATTGACAACGGTGAATTCACGGCCAACTTGTTATAGACTAAAGACGTGGGATGAGAAAATCGTCTCAATTTTTCAGTTGACTTTCATACTATACAAATCTGACACTATCAATACTTTATTATTAGCGGGTCACATGGTATCGATTTAAAATCCTTTTATTTTTAATTCCACAGTTTTACGCCAAATTTCACGTTGCTTTGAATCTGAAAACCATTTAAATTAAAAAAAAATATGTATTACCAAATTAGCTTACTAAGGACAAAATACATTGACTTGTAGTGCCAAAATAATTACTGTTAGCGTATCTTTTGAAACAATCAAAATTGGGGTAAATTCTGTTTTATGGAAAGGATTGAAATATTTTGGTAGTGGACCGAAACTAGTTACTGTAATAAATACATGACAAGTCATGTTAAATCACTAAAGTATGTAAGTTGTGTAAACATTGGATTTATTATGAAATGAGTGTAGATTGACACAAGAACAGAAGAAGAGAAGGCAATTGATGCGTGGCTTCCGATTACTTCTTCTCGGAATGCAAAATGGTGGTATTCAGCTTTTCACAATGTTACTGCTATGGTTGGTGCTGGTGTCCTCAGTCTTCCTTATGCCATGTCTGAGCTTGGATGGTACAATACTGATCATTTTTTCACTAGTTACATAAACTCAATTACTATTATACTGAAAGTGAGTAATTAATTTCAGGGGACCTGGTGTAACTGTGATGGTTGTATCTTGGATTATCACTTTATACACACTATGGCAAATGGTTGAAATGCACGAAATGGTTCCAGGGAAACGTTTTGATAGATATCATGAGTTGGGGCAACATGCTTTTGGGGAAAAGCTTGGATTATGGATTGTTGTGCCCCAACAACTAATTGTCGAAGTTGGTGTTGACATTGTTTATATGGTCACCGGAGGAAAATCACTTCAGAAGGTGCACCAATTGGTTTGCAAACCAGAAGACGGCTGCGCAAATATCAAACTTTCATACTTCATCATGATATTTGCCTCTGTCCATTTTGTGCTATCTCATCTTCCCAATTTCAATTCCATATCTGGTGTGTCTTTGGCAGCAGCTGTTATGTCCTTAAGGTATATATATGCATACATATTTAATTCTTTAAATGTTGATAGTGTTACTAACTTTTTGCTGTGATGATGAAGTTACTCTACAATTGCTTGGGGGGCATCAGTTAAGAAGGGTGTACAACCAAATGTGGATTACGGGTACAAGGCTCACAGCACTGCAGGAACTGTCTTCGATTTTCTAAGCGGATTGGGAGAAGTGGCTTTTGCATACGCGGGTCATAATGTGGTGTTGGAGATTCAAGCTACAATTCCTTCAACACCTGACAAACCTTCAAAAGTACCTATGTGGAGGGGAGTTATTGTTGCTTACATAGTTGTGGCGCTCTGTTACTTCCCTGTTGCTTTTATTGGATACTGGATGTTTGGAAATGCAGTGGAAGACAACATTCTCATGTCTTTGAACAAACCTACATGGCTCATTGTCATGGCTAACATGTTTGTCGTTGTCCATGTTATTGGAAGCTATCAGGTATACCATGTTCTCATCTAAATTGCAAAATTTTCAATTACATATAATTAGCTAGCGCGTAACAAAACATTAATCGTTTCATGTTGTAGATCTACGCAATGCCAGTGTTTGACATGATTGAGACCGTGCTTGTTAAGAAACTTAGGTTCAAGCCTACTTGGTATCTGCGATTTGTTACCAGAAACATCTATGTTGGTAAGTCATGACTTGCCATCATTATAAAACTTTTATAGTAGAAAACTTGTAACAAATGCCTTTGGTCTTATTGCAGCTTTCACAATGTTTGTTGGAATCACCTTCCCTTTCTTTGGTGGACTTCTTGGATTCTTTGGAGGATTTGCTTTTGCCCCAACAACATATTTTGTAAGTGAATATATAAAGTTTTTTTTCCCTCTAATCTCTTTGTAGTGCATATTACTAACTCTTTTATTTTCTTCAGCTGCCTTGCATCATGTGGCTAGCAATCTACAAGCCAAGGAGATGGAGTCTCTCTTGGATTGCTAATTATGTAAGTGCATTTTCAATTTTTGTGATTCTGCATTTTATATACACTTTAAAATGGCAGACTCTAATATGTTCTTTTATGACAGGTTTGCATTATTTTTGGAGTTTTGTTGATGGTTTTAGCACCAATTGGTGGGTTGAGATCCATCATAGTACAAGCAAAGACCTACAAATTTTACAATTAGGGCAAGTTTTTAATGATTGATCAAGTGCAAGAATATAGCGATGATTATGCCATCTGATTAAATTTAGATAGACGTATGTTTGGCAAACGAAATTTCTGGCAAGATATATACTGCCGTGGTGTGTTTTGGCTATAAAACATTTTAGAGTATAGTTTTTCTTCGTATGTAAAGATATGGTTAATTTCATGGTGTTGTTCATTGTCAAGACTTGAAACACATCTTTGCATGTCTCTGTTTCACTTTTCTTCTTTCGAATAAACAAAAACCATCTACGACGATAATGTCAGTTGAGTCTTTATTATCATGGATGTATCATCAAAATCTAAAACATACAATTAAATATCAACAACACAATAATTACGTCTTAATATCAAACTAGTTGTCAGAGAAAACAGGGGATTCTTAGGGTACAACTGAACTTGTTAACCAAATCTACATCAAGCTAAACACATCCAATTGATTCTGTACCCTTTTATAAGATTTTTTTAGTTTTATAATTTTCATAAAAAAATTTGTTATCGTAAGAAATATAGCTTATCAAACTTTTTAGTACTTGCCCCCCTTTTTTTAAATTTTTTAGTATTGTCCAATATATCGGAAAAAAGTAGTGTCCTTCAAATTTTTACTAATTCCGCCCTATCATAAATATTTTCAAGCGCTATAAAATTCTCTCCAACTCAAGGAGTTGGTTTTATACATTATTCATTCCATGTTTAAGTTGATAGAGACAAATTCAGTCTTTAAATTTATATATATATAGGTAAGAATTAGAGCTTATTTCAGATAAAGAACGTATCTAAGTTCTAGCCTTTGGCTATAAGACTGAGCTTGTGGTTAATTGAGTGGGTTTACTGTCTCAAAATACCTACTTGGGATGTGTTATTAAACTGGACAAAAAAAAAATCAAGACTACCACTTGTAATGCATTTCTCCTCGTGCCTTTTATAGTAAAACTCAAATGTCTTTTATAGTAAAACTCAAATGTCTTTTATAGTAAAGCTCAAAATAAATGTGCAATAAATAATTTTAACAATAGTTGTCCACTATTAACTTGACACATCTATTATGAATCAATAAATAATAGGGGTAATATTATTATATTATTCTTTGACTTTATTAAATTTAGGGAAAAGGGTCAAAATGCCCTTAAACTATGTGAAAGGAACAAAAATGTCCTCCGTTTATAGTTTGGCTAAAAAATGTCCTTACCGCTAATACTTTGGTTCAAAAATGCCCTCCGTTTGTATTTTGGTCCAAAAATGCCTTTACCATCAATATTTAGTCCAAAATGCCCTTATTGTTATTTAATGGGTCAAAATGCTCATTTTCCAAATTAATATATTATTAATTTCTTTTTCTAATAATTTTTTTAAAAAAAAAATTAGCAAATGTTTATCTTACTTCAATTCAGAAAAAAATAAAAAATTTCTTATTTTATTATCATTATTTTTATCGTTATATAAATATAAATAAATGATGGATATACTATGATCTTATATATATGACATATATTATCTGTCGAAAGGGTACATAAAGTTATTCTATTTTAATTGATAAAATGAGATTAAGGGCATTTTTTACCCTTTTCCCTTAAATTTAATATTTTGAGAAATGTGTTAGATGATAAATATATTTAATAGCAAGGTTAAAACAGACAGAAAAGGTAAATTATCTCTTGATTTTTTTAAATTGGACAAGTATTGTTGGACAACTATTTTTAATATAGTGGACAACTATTGTTGGACGGAAGGAGTAAAAAAGAAAAAAAGAAAATGCCTATTACTCACTTGGAAGTTGGATGTAATAAGTATTTTCGAACCACTTTACTTGTTATCTTTACTAAAATTAGACGATTCACAATACTTGTCATTTTTAAAGATTTAGACATAATTAGTTATTGGTTTTTCACCTTTATCCTTAGTCATAAATATAAAGAGATATTATTGTGATACAAAATAAATAAGTATTAAATTTAAAAAAAATATTAAATAAGAATAATTTGGTCAAATTACTCTATACTTAAGGGCCCGTTTGGCCATAGATTTCCCAAATAATATTTGGGAGGGAATTTGGCAAATAGTGTTTGTCCATACAATTTGTCATTATTTGACAAATATCCCAAATTCCCAAATACTAGTTTTTTCTAGTATTTGGGCCAAATCTCATTATTTGGGATCTGTAACGACCCTCTTAGTCGTTTTATGAATTTTACTCATTATTTTTATATTAGCCCTTTTTAGTAGCTTTTATAAATAATCTATGACTTATAAGAATGAGTGACATGATTTTCAGATTTAATAAAAGATTATTTTGTTGCTAATAATAATAGAAAAGAAAATAAATAAATAAATAAATAAATAATAAAAAAAGAAATAAAAGGGCAAATGTTGCTGGCTGTTGTGAACAGCAGCAGTTCACGCAGCCGAGAAAAAAAAAAGAAATAGAAAGGGTTGGAATACTCACCTCCGCCGTCGATGCACTTCGTCCAGGTAATGACCCTAACTTAATAAGGATGCAATTGTTCATCTCTTTTATAATTAATGAGCAGCTATGATTGTTTAGAATTAATATTATTATTAACGTTGGCTATGAAAGATAATCAAGGAAGGTGGGTTTGACAAAAAAATTATATTTGAAATTGGAATATAAGTAGAAAAATTGGGTTTAGAGTGCAATCATTGAATAATGATTAGGTGGTAATCATTGTACAGTGAGCGGTCCTTGGGAGATTTAAGTGAGGAATAATGGAATTTAAGTAGTAGACGTACTAGTTGGTTGCTGGACACATATTTTTCCTTCGTTCTTCCTGTGACTCCAATTAAAAATATGGTACCACATTATTAT
>JAJOOS010026791.1:0-16215 GCA_029582725.1 Solanum chiquidenum
GATATTTTAGTGTCATTAATCATATCATATTGTGTTATATTTTTAAGAAACATCTTAGATAGTTGTATTTTGGTAGGACTAAAGAAATATTTGAAGTACAAGTAAATTATATGTTTGTATGAATACTTTATCGGAAAAACCCGAAACAACCCGAAAAAACGAAAAACCCGAAAAAACCCGAGGTTGAAAAACCCGAGTTTTATTGGTTTGGTTTGGTTTATAAATTTAAAAATCCGACACAAATGGTTTGGTTTGATATTTGAAAAACCCGAACCAACCCGATCATGTACACCCCTACACTCTACATTGACATGACAAAACGTGTGTATTTCATTCAAGTTTGAGCAACTGAAGTCTTAGAAACTTATATTTTTCTTTTTTTCTTACGGAATAAAACATAACTCTATCACCATCATTCACGAAAGAAATTTTATTTTGTATCTAACATAACTTATGTTTGTCATATGATCCTTCTCATTGATCGACAAGTGACATTGTTTTTCTCCTACCAAAAGAAAAGAAAATAAATAAAAGATTTCCCCTATGTTTTTGATAATGAAATTCTTTCCTCGACCCCCTTCATAAAAAGGAAAAAATGTATTGATATATTTATTGAATCCGTGGGCTCGTAAGATGTAAACACAATGACTACAATGATCTTATACTTAATAGGCTTCATTTTTTTCTACTATACAAAATATTGTCAATGTCGATAATTGTTTGACAAAGTGATACTCGTAATTAATTATTTTTTCTAAACCAATTCTTTCTTTACTTATGTCCAAATTTATACAATTGTATCTACTAATGTGATGATTAATCTTTGGAAAATAAACATATAAAATGTAACGACTTGTTCCCGTCGTTATAGAAAAGCCAACGAGAAAATTTTTTGGTCCGAAAAACTTTTTCATAGTAACTTGGAATTTCCCAACCTAATCCAGATTTTGGCGAAATCGGAGTCAGTAAGGTCTAGGGAAATCTGGTAACAATTGGGTGATCTAATTATGATTTTGATCACATGAGTAGATAGCTAAGACATTAAGGAACCCATGCGACTTTACGGAATTGAATTCGGGCGAGTAGAACTCCCGAAACTGATCTTAGCGTGAACGGGTAATTTGTGAGCGTCATGGGTGGAAGGTGTGTTGTGAAATGGGAGTTTGAAACTGTTAATTCGAATCACTGGTTTCGTGCAAGCCGCTGTGGCATAATTATTCCCGCCAAGGCGAGGCCGCTGTAGCGGGATTAGGCTCGCCATGGCGGGATAGTCGCGAATTAAATCGGAAATAAACCCCAAAAATATTGTATTCTGCACCTTTCGACTTTGAGAGTTAAAGAGCGACCCCAGGAGTTTTCTTGACAGTTTTCCACCATTCTTGAGGCTAAAGGTAAGATTTTCACTCCCCGAATCTGTTTTTCAATCAGTAGAACTTAGTTTCGTGGGTAATTATTGTTGGGGAAGGGTTTTGAAACTTTTGGATGGTGGGAAAAGCCCTAATTTGGATATTGGGATTATGAGTTTGATAGTGTTGACTTTAATCTGGGTAATTAGACATCGTTTATTGATTCACGTGTTAGATTGATTGTTTGTAGACCAAGAACAAGCGAAAAGAATCCGAAAAGGAAAGAATCAAGTTTCTTAGGGAATTCAAGCTTTGTTCGAGGTAGGTGATGGTTGTGATTTCATGTTGTGTGATATATGTTTGTTCTTGCTTCATTATAATACATGTATGTATGCGAATGTTGCATTGTTGATTTCACTAATCATAAATGAGGATAATTGAATGATCGCATGCCATGAATTATGACTTGATTGTATGATTATGAGAATGTACTTGTGATTGTGATTGCAACTTGTTGAATGGACCGGGTGTTACTTTTCGACACACTAACTGGGATCTGTTGCCACGTACCGACATAAACATTAGAACGGGTGTCACGATCCGACACACTAACTTGGAGCGAGTACCATGTACCGGTACACTAACAGTTTGGGTGTGGATTCCATGAGAAGGCCATTGACTTGACATAACTGTATATCATAAGAATTGTAAAATTGTACGTTGTTCGTAAGTGATACTGATATTGTATATGTTCGGTGTATGCATGTTATTATTATTGTTGTAATGACTTATATATGTTGCACTTAGTGGGATAACCGCGTGATCCTACCAGTACACTATGATTGTCTACTGATATTGCACTTGCTCTTTTTTTGTTGAGTACATGACATCTTCAAGCGGCTACTGACAGACCTCGTTTAGAAGATCAGTGATCGTCATAGAATTCAAGGGTGAGCCAGTTCTTCCGGGCTTCCATGAGTTCTCTTTTCGTCTAGGTCCACATTTCGGGCTTAGACTAGTACTTAGGATTTCTTATGTTTAATTGGGTTGTACCCATTTTCTTAGACTTGTTGAACTTTAGATATTTTGGTACATTGACTTTCAGGTTCTAGGTATTATTTCCGCATTTGTTTGATTAGACGTTTGGAGTTTATGGGAAATCTAATTTTCCTTAGCATTTAAACCTGCTTCCGTACGCATAACTTTAAATGCCTTAGTTTTGTTTAAGTTGTGTAGTTCTTGGTTAGCTAATTAGTATTGATGGTTCTCCCACCGGAGGGTTAGTGTGGGTGCCAATCACGATGGTCGGGATCGTGACATAAAAACTTCATTAATAATGTATCCTACATTGAACCGGGTCATACTAGTTCAAGTTATATAGTCTATAAGGGTATCATTGTATTTTGAACTTCAAAAATTTTACTTTTTCTTTAATAAAATTACAGAACTACATTATCGGTATACGCCTAGTTAAAAATAATGTTGACTGATGGAATCACTTTTGATATGGAGTGCTTAAATCAACAACAACAACAACAACAATACGATATATGTAGTGTAGTTTCATAAAGTATATCGAAGAGGATAGAATATATGCAGATTTTATTTTTATCTCGAAACATAAAGATTATTTTTGATATATCTTAAGAAAATAAATGTTTGACTTCCTGTGGAAAAAATAAAATTGATACTGAGTATTCATCTTAATGGAATAATTCTTATGCTAAAATTTGTTCCAGATAAGTCAGTTGTTATAAGTGAAAATTTCAAACCAACTTTTGTCCAAATAGCTAATTATAGAAGGTTTAATTTTTATTTCTTTCCCAAAAACTTTTGGACAATTTTAATGTTTGTGTGAGATTATAATAACCTTTTATGTATCGCTTTTAATTTTATCGAATATCCAAAAGAGACTAATAAAAGAACAGTTTGATGTAGAAAAAAGAATCAAATTATACTATATCTTTCATTTAATTTAATAAAACAAAATGGCACATTAAATAAATAATTAGATATGTAAAATTCTAAATTCGATTCGAAGCTAGCGTTTGGCCATAGATTTCCAAAAAAAATTGGCAAATATTATTTGGGTGAAGATTTGGGTGAAATTTCACCATGTGTTTGGCCATAGTATTTGGGAAACATATTTCATTTTTTTAAGAAATATGATTTATACCCATAAGTTTTTAAAACTATCAAAATTAACCATAAATTTGTATTACATAGCAAAATAGAAATATCACGTAGCAAGATTCATGACTTCCGCAACAAATCAACAAGCATCATTACAGTAAATATTCGCATTGTTAAAAGAGACTAGTACAAATCATGATAATGAAAATACAACTAATATGAATTTGAAAAAGAAGAAGAAAACAAGAGGAAATAAATATCGCAATCACTGAAGCACCTCTGCCTTCTCTTCCAGAAGAGTTCAAACTATTCTTTAATATAATCTTCCCACATTCTATGAGCAATCTCTTCTCGATGAGCTTGCATTTGCAAATCAGATGATCGAGAAGATGAAGTGATGTTGTTACCCTAAGCCGATTGTTCGTCATTTTCATCAACAACCAATATCATCACTTTCATATTCACTGAATATTCCATCACTACTTTGGTGTTCACGTAAAAATTCATTGAGTTCAAACTTTCATCATCCAACTTATCTCGATTTCTAATTTTCTCAAAATACTCATTCCTAACTTCTATCAATCGTGGACCACTGATGGCATAACCTTTAAATCCAGACTTCCTCGCATCATCATGCAGGACACTTATAAGGATTGTTGTTTCTTCATCGGTCCATTTATCAGCAACTAAGCCACGTGATTTATTTATTTTTTTGCGTTTCTACAATACAACATCAACATGACAACACATCATATGCATAACTTAATTTGTTTTAGAGTGCACGAAATCTGAAAGCATATCTTTAACTAAACATGAAAGACGTACGTTGCACCAGTCGAATGATAAAATAAAACACAAGGATAAAAGATTCTTATCATTTATAACTCTTAAGACCTAAACAAGAGAACAAATTCATACAGATCAATTCAAGCAAGATCAATCTAAAGAAAATTCATACATATATGCGCTTTATAATAGAAAAGTTTATTAATTGAGTTAGTTGGCAGATGGAGAGTTAATTAAGTTGGTTGGTGTTAATAAATATATTATTTTTGTAAAAGATAAAAGTTTGGTGTTAAATTTAAATTTTTAAAACTTTCCAAATAATGAGATTTGGCCCAAATACTAGAAAAAACTAGTATTTGGGAATTTGGGTGTAACGACCTGATTTCCTTCGTTAGGAAAATGCCATTGGGGAAAGAATTGGGGCCAGAAAACTTTTTGGTAGTAACTTAGAATATCCTAACTTAGTCCAGATTTGGATGAAATTGGAGTTAGTAAGGTCTAGGGAAATCTAATAATGAATGAGAGATTTAATTATGATTTTGTTTAAATGAGTAGATAGCCAAGTGGTTAAGCAACTCGTACGATTTTACGGAATTGAATATGGGCGAGTAGAACTCCCAAAAATTATCTTAGCGTGAATGGATAACATTTTGTCTTCGTGCATCCATCTGTAGCGGAATGGGTCTCGCCGTACGGGACAGTCGCGACTTAAATAGGGTAAAATCCTCCAAAAATGTTATTTTCTGCAAAAGTTCATTTTCTGCAAAAGTTCATTCTTAAGAGCTAAGAAACGATCCAAGGCTATTTCTTGAAGGTTTTCCACCTCTTTTAGCACTAAAGATAAGGATTTTACTCTCATAATCCATTTTTCGATCCGTAGAACCTATTTTCTTGGTTATACGATGGGGAAGGATTTTGATCTATCATTCATGGTGGAAACAACCCTAGTTGGGATCATGGGTTGATAAAATTGTTAGTAATCTGGGTAATTAGTATTCGTTTATTGATTCCCGTATTATAATTGTTGTTTGTAGACCAAGAACAAGCGGAATGAATCCAGAAAGGGAAGAATCAAGTTTCTTAGGGGATTCAAGCTTTGTTTGAGGTAGGTGATGGTTGTGATTTCATGTTGGTGTGATATATATTTGTAATTGCTCATTATAATGTATGTATGTATGTATGTATGTATGTGAATGCTGCAATATTGATCACCATAATCGTAAATGAGGATAGTTGAATAATTGTATGCCATGAATCACCTCGTGTTGTATGATTGTGAAAATATACATTGTGATTGTGGTTTGTTGAATGGATCGGTTGCCACGTTTCGGCATAAACGTGGGATCAGTTACCACGTTCCGACATAAACATGAGATCGGTTGCCACATTCCTGTATAAATATGGGATCGGTTGCCACGTTCTGGCATAAACATTGGATCGAGTACCACGTTCCGATATACTAAAAATTTGGGTGTGGGTTCCATGAGAGGACCATTGAATTGGGTTCCGTGAGAGGACCATTGAATTATGTTGTGTATCTACTTGTGATGATTACGTTCATATCTAATGATGATTGATATTGAAAGACTGTATGTTGCTCTAAATTGATAACCAATGTGTATTATTGAAAACTTGGGATGTTACATTGATCCTGAAAAGATGACTAATATTGTATATGTTCGATATATGCCTGTTTTATAATGTTGTGGTTACTTGCATATGTTTCACTTATTGGGATAGCCGCGTGGTCCTACCAGTACATTGTGGTTGTGTATTGATACTACACTTGCTTGTTCTTTGTTGAGTACAGGGCATCTTCAGGCGACTATTGATAGACTTCAGCTAGGTGACTATTGAGCGTAACCAGATTCAAGGGTGAGCCAGTTCTTTCAGGTTGTCATAAATCTCTTTTGTTTAAGTCGATTCTTTTCGGAATCAGACTATTGTTTAAGGTGTTGTTTAGTTTTGGGGTTGTACCCCTTGTTCTTAGACTTGTTGTTCGTAGAGTTTTGGTACAACGACTTTCAGGTTCTAGGGGTTGTTCTTCCGTATTAGTTTGGCTAGTTGTTTGTTAAAACTTTGAAGTTTATGGGGACTCCATTTTTATTGTCATTTGAACCTGCGTATGTAACTTTAAATGTCTTAGTTTTTATAAAATTTGTTAGTTTGGATTGTAGTAATGATTCTCCCACCGGAGGGTTAGTGTGGGTGCCAATCACGACGGTCTGAGTTGTGAAAAAATTGGTATTAGAGCCCTAGGTTCGTTGATCTCATTGTACCAAAATGAGTCTAGTAGAATCTTGCCGAATGGTACGATGACGTTCGTACTTTTCTTCAAGAGGTTATAAGACTTTAGGAAAAACTCACTTTTTCTACTCCTTCGTGCTATGACTTGAATCCAATTGGTATCTGGGTGATACAAATTAGTATCTTTCCTCCTTCACTCTATGGTCCGATCTAGAGAAACAAAAGAGTAACACCATCACTAGCAAGAGAGGATGTGTATAGACTACCGACAGTTGAATATGGTCACCATTCAGAACAAGATCCATTGCCTCAGATAGATGACCTTTTTGACCAATTGTAAGGTACATCGACTTTCTCTAAGATTCATTTAAGGTCTGGTTACCATAAGTTAAAGATTGAGGCGGTTAAGAATTGGGTTCGACCAAGTTCTATGATTGGAATTAGCAGTTGTGTGGGGCTCTCTAGCTAATATTGTCGTTTGTGGTGTAAGTTGAGTCCAATTGGTATCTCCCGATTCCAATTGGTATCTCAACGAAGTGAACTAGACGCTTTAGTCCCGGCTGAAGGGACAAAAGAAAGTTAATTGGAACTGAGAAAGTTCCAATTGATATCTGACCTTAGGGGCCGTATAAAGCATAGATTATCAATAATGATCGTCTATGGAATGAACTAATTAAAGAATTAAGACTTGTCTGCAAGTTGTAACTACTTGAGTGTCGTGAAACTTGTTGTGAAAAGAATGTCATCACGAGATTATGTGCAAGGGTCTAGATAAATTACGATGTGGTTCGTAAGTGAGAAATATGGACGTGAGTTGCGACCAACTGATGACCGTATGAGAGTCTAGGTGTATCCTGGGGATATGTGTGTGGTAGTGTTAAAACGAGGTAAATGATTCTAAATGCGCACTTCATTGGGTTGACCGGGGGTAGACAATGATTGTCCTAGCTAAATGGATTTTCTTAAATGCATAGTTATAGCTGGGAAATCTAGGGGAATTATAGAAAAGAGAGGAACCCCATAAATTATTGGCAGGGGTTCTGTTTCTGTTAGGGGCGTTGGAGGGATTTTACCCACCACGGTGAGACCGTCAGTGCAGGATTTCTCCCGCCAGAGCGGGACAGGACGAGACATAATCTCAGCCTTGTCTCCTCTATTTTCCCCTAGTCACAATCATGGACCCTGAATCGTACCCGAACTAACCCACGCGATCTAATTCGGTGTTCAACAATCGAATATAAGTTATAAAATGTGTAAAAATTATGGAGAACCTGGGCATATGATGAGGAAATCAGCGAGGCCGTGGAGGCCGAGGAAATGGTAACACAGGTAGAGGAACAGTGCAGCAGGCAAAGAGGTTGTCCGTCAAGATGGCAGGGCTCAGTTTTATGTTTTCATGGGCAAGACCGAGTTTAAGGGTGTGATGTAGTGGTCATAAATGCTACTCTTGTCTAAGCCCGAATGGCTATTATTTTATTTGATCTGGGTTCTACTTATTCGTATGTGTCAGTTCAATTACCTTGTGATTTGATGTGGTTTGTGATATGCTTGATGCCCCATTCATGTTTCTATCCCAGTTGAAGAGTCAGTCATAGTTACCGATGTGTATCGTGTTGTCCTGTTGTGGTTATGGATTTTCAGATTTGGTAATGCTAGATATGACTGACTTGATATAATCTTAGGCATGACTTGGTTGTCCTCCTATTATACCGGGCTTAATTGTAATACTAAGTCGGTAACTCTAGAGATCTCCGATAGGGAAAGATAAGAGTGGGAAAGGGTGTATAAGCCTAAGCTAACTAAGATCATATCCCTCATTCGGGCTAGAAAACTAGTATGACATGGTTGTTTGGCTTATTTGGCTCATGTTTGGGATCTTGAGGTTGAGTCACCCTCTATTGAGTTTTTTCCTATGGTATCTGAGTTAAAGGAAGTGTTTCCTATGGATTTGCCTTGTATGCCTCCGATAGAGATGTAGATTTCTGTATTGACTTGGAAACTGGCACTCGCCTCATTTCCATCCCTCTGTATCGTATGGCTCCAGCAGAATTAAGAGAGTTTAAGGCTCAAATTCAAGGGCTTCTTGATAAGGTTCATCCGTCCTAGTGCTTCCTTGTGGGGTGCTCCTGTCTTGTTGTTAAGAAGAGGGAGGGTAGTATGAGGACTGATGATTTTATCTTGAACCATAAGGGAGTGGATTAATACCGGAATGACAAGCTTATGGATAAAGAAAGTCCCATTGAGTATACTTGGGTGGAGGAAATTGAAGATGTTAGTAAGAAGATGCGTATAAAAATTGGGTTAGTCCTTTGAATTTGATGAGTTTACCTGAGTTTGAGGTGTCGTGTTGATGAAATATTGGCTTCGTAGTGATAGTCAAGGCTGACTGAGCGTAATAGTAATAAGAGTTCGTGATGGATTGTGACAAGATGCAACTATATAATAAAATTATTGATTAAGTGAATTTTTGTATAGTAATTACGACTTGCGAGTATCTAAGATTGTGGTTTTCTAATATTTGGTGAGTAACGTGGTTGTATGGAAAGTTTAAGAGATGGTGGGACACCACTCGAACCGAATTTTAAAGAGCTAGAGTTATAATGAGGAAAACATAGTAGAATGTAGTACAACCTTTAGAGAAAGAAGAGAGTAAGAATATTTTTATTGGATTCATAAGGCTAAAGAGGTATCTCCAGAGGGGTAGATAATTAGGTTCAGAGACAAATGATTTCATTGTTTTGTTGTGGCTATGGTAATAGTGTCATGGGTCCATCAGATAGGTTAAAAACTATTGAAAAAGACTTGAGAAATGATTGTGCAGACATTAGCTTGAACGTGATGATAAGTGCTTATTTTTGTTTTTTAGTTTAGTAATAAGTATGATTGAATTTTTAGCGAAGGATATTGTAAGATCGATGGAGATGCGATCAATGATAAGCGAAGATCTATGAATTCATGAGAATCTTCAAGGTACAAGCTAATGTTGATAGATAAGGGGATTGTGTTATACAGTTGAATTTACAATTCAGATTTTTTCATTGAAAGTCTACATTCGTGGTAATATATTTTGTCAAGGTATGAATTGGCAAGGTGAGAAATGATCAATTGTATCAGGTAGTGAGCATTTGAAAAGACTTACACCTGAGTTGAATCGTAAATTCTATTACTATTGATTATTAAGTACCTAAGAAAGGTTTCATTTAAAAAGTGTTGGGTTATAATAAGGTAAATGGTCGGAGTGTTATGATGGTTGTTAGTATTGTGAGTATGATTCACTAGCTATGCTCTCGTGTGTTTTCACTTTTGTGGATGGATCCCTAGTGGTGGATGAGGGGTACCAAATCCTGTGATGTTCTCTTGGTTGAGTGGGAAGATTGAGAAGATTTGGTTATTTTGAATGACATAATTGGT
The DNA here is from genome assembly GCA_029582725.1 of Solanum chiquidenum. Classification (NCBI taxonomy): domain Eukaryota; kingdom Viridiplantae; phylum Streptophyta; class Magnoliopsida; order Solanales; family Solanaceae; genus Solanum; species Solanum chiquidenum. The sequence continues at coordinate 9,924 of JAJOOS010026791.1, forward strand.
GTTGTCCTGGAGTTCTTAAAGTATTTTAGTGGTTCTACATGTACCACCTTGCTTATGAAAATTTATAGAAGAGCTACCATACGTATTTGTGGTTATCCGACAATCTTAATATTCCTCTAGTCGTCGAGGTGTATATCAATTATGTGTGGTTAAATGTGGGGATTATTGGGTCAAATTTTACTATTCTTAAGAGGTAATCTACAATTACTAAATCTAGCATTTCGATAGTATTGTTGGAGAGGTTATATGCTTGGACATATCCCTTGATGAGTATCTGATTTCTAAAGATCAAATTTGTTAGAACTTAACCTCATGGGAATTTATGTTGTGGGATGGAGATGTTGTTAAGAACTGTGATTGTGAGTGTGTGTTGGTTGGTTCAGGTTCACTTCTAATTGTAACTAGTATTGGTTTAGAATGTTATCATGCTTATGTGAGAAAGGATTAGTCCTAATGATTGCGTCAAGTCCTTGATAACATGGTGCAGACATGTGTACGATCAACTTTGGTGGTTATTGGGAATAACTTTATTGTTAGTTAAGTGTACATACAATAATAATTATTACTCGAATATTGTGATGACTTCATTGAGGCATTGTATGGAAGGATGTGTAGGTATTCAATTGGTTGGTTTGGCGACGAAGATTATATCATAAAGTAAGACTCAGTTGTGTTAGACAAGACCTTCTGTATGAAGAATAACCGGTTGAAATTCTTGATCTCGATGTTCGAAAGCTAAGGACATGCGAGACAAGTATCTCTTGTGTTTAGCGATTCAAGTACTACTCTACCCGTACTTTAGCCAGTCTTCCCTAGTTGATCACTCGGAGACGAGTGATGGGTAAATTGATATCTATTGTAACGACCTGATTTCCGTCGTTCGGAAAATGCCATTGGGGAAAGAATTGGGGCCAGAAAACTTTTTGGTAGTAACTTAGAATTTCCTAACCTAGTCCAGATTCGGATGAAATCGGAGTCAGTAAGGTCTAGGGAAATATGGTAATGAATGAGAGATTTAGTTATAATTTTGTTTACATAAGTAGATAGCCGAGAGGTTAAGGAACCTGTACGACTTTACAGAATTGAATTCGGGCGAGTAGAACTCCTGAAAATGATCTTAGCGTGAACGAGTAACATTCTGTCTCCATGCATCCAGCTGTAGCGGAATGGGTCCCACCGTAGCGGGACAATCGCAACTTAAATAGGGTAAAATCCTCCAAAAATGTTATTTTCTGCAAAAGTTCATTCTTAAGAGCTAAGAAACGACCCAGGGCTATTTTTTCCACCTCTTTTAGCATTAAAGGTAAGGATTTTACTCCTCTAATCCATTTTTGATCCATAAAACCTATTTTCTTGGGTTATTATTGATAGGGGAGGGTTTTGATCTAGAATTCATGGTGGAAACAACCCTAATTGAGATCATGGGTTGATCTAGGGTTGATAGTAATCCGAGTAATTAGTATTCGTTTATTGATTCCCGTATTATAATTATTGTTTCTAGACCAAGAACAAGCGGAACGAATCCGAAAAGAGAAGAATCAAGTTTCTTAGGGGATTCAAGCTTTGTTCGAGGTAGGTGATGGTTGTGATTTCATGTTGGTGTGATATATGTTTGTGATTTCTCATTATAATGCATGTATGTATGCGAATGTTGCATTATTGATCACCCTAATCGTAAATGAGGATAATTAAATAATTGTATGCCATGAATCACCTCTTGTTGTATGATTGTGAAAATATACATTGTGATTGTGATTGTGGTTTGTTGAATGGATCGATTGCCACGTTCAGGCATAAACATGGGATCAAGCAGAGGAAATTCATGCATCAATGTCCTACCTTGATCATTAACACCATCCAATCTCAAAATCCTGATTCTTGTCCTGGATGTGATCTCTATTTCCCACATTAACTTTTGGACTCTATTAGAACTTTACCATTAAAACTAGGAAAATCCAGGGCAAAATGTTTCGGGGTGGGATTTGAAATTACCTTAGTAGGCAATTTTTTTGAAAAGAAAAATATATTTAACTCTTCGATTCTAGGGCACACAACAAGGAGATCCTTGAAATCATCATCCTCAATGCATACATTATTTAGAAAAAGTGACCTTAGAGTAGGAAGCATTAAAGAACAATTTGAAATGTGACAGTGCTTGATCTCTAACTCAACCAATGTAGAAGCTATAAATGCAATGTTACGCAAGTGAAAACGCTTACCATAAGCCGTTTTCAAACTAATTTGTAATGTTTTAACCTTATTTGTAAGGGAAAAATCAATCCATTTTTTTACTAGGGATTCAGCAGAAGTCATTAGATTTCTAAACACAATAGTCACAATTGCATTTCAAAAAGGTGTTACAAATCAGGTTTCTTAAGAGTCCATAGTGAGTCTTCCGCTTGAAGAAAAGAGTTGAAACCTCACCCAGCCCTGTTGTGATGTCCTCTATGACTTGTTTTCTTGTTTCTGCTTCATTTTCTTGTCACATTTTACTTGTAGTTGATTCTAGTTTCTTGAAAACTTTTTTCTCCTCAGTTCTTGATTCTTGGCTCTGCAACAAAACCTTCTTTCTCAGGGTCTACCACATGATTTGATTCTGGGTTCTGTGACCCTTTCTTCTCAATTTCATATTTATGTCTACTTATATCTTCTCTGTGCAAGATTGTACTTCTCAGGTCTACCACATGATTTGATTCTGGGTTCTGCGACCCTTTCTTCTCAATTTCATATTTCTGTCTACTTATATCTTCTCTGTGCAAGATTGTCCTTTCACATTTAGGAATCAGAATTCCATCACCATCAAATGTGTTTTCTTGGGCTTCCTCCCATTCTATCCATTTGTAAAGTGCAAGACCAGCTGAACAAACCATATTACTAGCCACAAGATTGCTGCATTTTTCTGCGATATCGACATTGAACCGCTTATGGCAAGGGTTCAAGAGTTGGGTGTGGGCATCAAGAAAATGTAGTATGGCATACAATTAAAGAACGTCGTACGCATATGGAGGAAATAAAAAGGGTTACCTTTTCAATATCGCAAATCAAACTCAAATGCTTGGAACGAGCACACGACTCCAAAATATCTCTAAACCAACACCAGTCATCACTAAGACTTACATGATCTAAATATATCAGAAAAAAATCCAATTTTTCCAAAAAATTTATGCCCTGAAATACTGTGCGGTCACCCATAAAATCTAACATTTTAACTTGGGTGAATCTATTCGTACCCCGTCTTCTACCATGCAATCCTTCAACATCAAGCTAGCCAAATTCGATTGAGAAAGATGAAGGTTTTGCAACTTATTGCAATCATCTATGATGAGTTTCTCAAGTAGAGGGAATTTGTCTATAAAATTCATCCATGCCGTATCTTCATCATTAACATCACACAATGTAAAATTTCGTATTGTTGGCTTGATATTAATCTCAGCTTCACATAAGATATTGCAATCATCTATCTTGAGTTTCTCAAGTAGATGGAATTTGTTTATAGAATGTATCAATGTCTCTTGGTCATAAGTTTTTGGCAATGTCAACTCTCTTACGGTTGTCGTGGAAGTAATCTCTACTTCACACAAGTCCATGATGAATGAAATGAATTCAATTGAATCAATATTTGCAGACTCTATATGTATTTTAACATCAAAATAAGGAAAATGCACTCCGAAAAATTTCAGTTTAGGATTGTAAACTACAATAGTACGCAATTGTTCAGTATTCAGCTAGGTGACTATTGAGCGTGACCGAACTCAAGGGTGAGCCAGTTCTTTCAAGCTGTCATGGATCTCTCTTGTTTAAGTCCATTCTTTTCGGTTGTCACGTTCCGACATAAACATGGGATCGGTTGCCACGTTCCGGCATAAATATGGGATCGGTTGCCACGTTTTGGCATAAATATGGTATTGGTTGTCATGTTCCGACATAAACATTGGATCGGGTACCACGTTCTGGTATGCTAACAGTTTGGGTGTGGGTTCCATGAGAGGACCATTAAATTATGTTGTGTATCTACTTGTGATGATTACGTTCATATCTAATGATGATTGATATTGAAAGACTCTAAGTTGCTCTAAATTGATAACCAATGTGTATTATTGAGAACGTGGGGTGCTACATTGATCCTGAAAAGATGACTAATATTGTATATGTTCGATATATGCCTGTTTTATAATGTTGTGGTTACTTGCATGTGTTTCACTTATTGGGATAGCCGTGTGATCCTACCAGTACAATGTGGTTGTGTACTGATACTGCACTTGCTTGTTCTTTGTTGAGTACAGGGCATCTTCAGGCGGCTATTGATAGCCTTCAGTTAGGTGACTATTGAGCGTGACCGGATTCAATGGTGAGCCAGTTCTTTCAGGCTTCCATGGATCTCTCTTGTTTAAGTCCATTCTTTTCGTACACAAACTATTGTTTAAGGTGTTGTTTAGTTTCGGGGTTGTACCCCTTGTTCTTAGACTTGTCGTTAGTAGAGTTTTGGTATAATGACTTTCAGGTTTTAGGGGTTGTTCTTCCGTATTAGTTTGACTAGTTGTTTGTTAAAACTTTGGAGTTTATGGGAACTCCATTTTTATTGTCATTTAAACCTACTTCTGTAACTTTAAATGTCTTAGTTTTCATAAAAAAATGTTAGTTTGGGTTGTAGTAATGGTTCTCCCACCGGAGGGTTAGTGTAGGTGCTAATCACAACGGTCTGGGTCGTGACATTGGGTTATTTGCCAAAAAAATTTGCCAAATAATGAAAAAGTGTATGGACAAACAATATTTGCCAAAATTTTTCCCAAATTTTACTTGGGAAATCTATGGCCAAACAGGCCCGAAGTGTTTTGATAGTTGGACTAAATCAGAGACAGTACATAAAAGGGAGAAAAAGTTAGTCTCTATCACGTGGTAAAGTTTAGTATATAATCTGATTTAAAAAAAACAGAACGCGATAAATATTTTGAAACGAAGAAACGATGAGAATAAGGTTACTATACCTCCTCAAAACTATACTATTAAATATGGGGGTGGTTATTTTAGTCATTGCTATGATCTTAATTAAACATGTTTATCGATGTTTTAAAGATCGTCATGATATTAGATTGTAGAAAGTTTATGTGCATCACAATATATAAATTCGATCTCTATAAATAAAATATTTTTCTTTTTTACAATGATACGCATAATCTATATATCGACCTCCGAGCCATATCTTATTTATGAGACTACAAAATATGAGAGGGAAGAAAAGTTACTCTTACCACATGCTTCACTTCTTTTTACATGCTACATGTGAATAATTACCTCGTATTTATCTCAACTTTAATTCACATGAGTACTTTAGTATAAAATTTTGAATAACAATAAACATATATAGAGAATCATTATGAATCATGTGAATGATATTTTCTATGTATCTGTCGTGTTCACGTGAACGTCGTTTATTTTAAAAAATTATTTCATGTTTGTCTGCTTTTGGTACATGATATTTAGCCTAGAGTACAGCCAATCAAAGAAGAAATATCAGTCAAAATAAATTAATATGGAAGGTGAACTTACTTAATCAATTTTAATTTGGTTAGAAGTTTTAGTCAAATAGTCAAATATACACGTTTTATTAGTGGCATTATTTATCTCACGTGTGGTATACTAAAATTATGGGCTCCTTTTTTATTTATTTAGAGAAACACGTAAAAATTCAAGTTTCACTTTAGGTGTGAATTAAATTTAATATAGTTACAAATTTAACATAAATTACCGACGTTATTATTCAAAAAATTTTATAAATAGCAAAATATTATTATAAAGAACATATAATATTTTCATATATATGTGAAACTTGTATAGTTAAATCTTTGAGGGAAATAGATACCTTTTAAAACATTCTAAATATATTAATATAACTAGAAACATGACCGCGCGTCGCGCGGTGCTAAAAAATATTAGATTAATGATTTTTTTTAAATAGTATTTTAATTTCGATATTCAAATTCAAATAAACTAAATACTAAATTCTTACTCACTTTAACTATATTTTAAATTTCTTCCTGACATATTAGCTTCATCGAAAAAGAAAACAATTCCTTAAATTAGCACAATTTAAATATCCCATTCATATTCTTCTATATTGAAGTAGTAATTATTGAACGTTAATATGCTTTTATTCATTTAAATGTGATATAGTAATAAGTATAAAAATCACTTAGTTATCAGGTCATATACACTTTAAGTGATAAATAAAATAAATGCTTATACTATGCCATTTTCTTATGTAAATGCAATTGTTAATGATCTTGTTGAAGAT
>JAJOOS010026792.1:0-10873 GCA_029582725.1 Solanum chiquidenum
ACCCATTTCCCACTCAATTTGACCCCCTGAATAAGAATATGAAGTCGAATTTCCGAAATCATGCACGGATTTTGAGATATATGGAAATTACAATTATAGGTGTTTCCGAAGCACATTTTCGGGCATTTTTGGGGTCGTTTCAAATTGTAAGCCCTAAACCCTAAACTGTAAACCCTAAACTTTAAACCCTAATCCCTACCCCAAAATCTGAACCCCTAAATCCTAAACTATAAACCTTAAACCCGAACCTTAAACCCTAAATCCTAAACCCTAAAACCTAAATCCCAAGCCCTAAAACCAATGCCCTAAATCCCATTCCCTAAACCCTAAACATAAATGCTAAACCCTAAACCCAAAACCCACGACCTTAAACCCTAAACACAAACCCTAAAGCCTAAACCAAAAATTATAAAATGGAACCCTAAACCCTAAATCCTAAACATTAAAACCTAAACCCTAAACCATAAACCCTAAAATCATAACCGTAAACGCTAAATCCTAAATCCTAAACCCTAAACACTAAACACTAAACCATAAACCCTAAACAATAAATACTATACCCTAAACTCAAAACCTTAAACCCTTTACCCTAAACTCTAAACCCTAAACCCTAAACCATTATACTAAACCCTAAATCCAAAACACTAAACCCTATACCGTAAACACTAAATCCTAAACCCGAAACCCTAAACCCCAAATCCTAAACCCTAAACCCCAAACCCTAAGCTCTAAACCCTAAATCCTAAATTCTAAATCATAATCCCTAAACCCTAAACCTTAAACCCTAAATCCTAAACTCTAACCCTAAACTCTAACCCAAAATAAAAAACCCTAAAGCCTAAACCCTAGCCCGAAACCCTAAATCATAAACCCTAAATCAAAAACCCTACACCCTAAGCCCTCAACCCTAAATCCTAAGCCCTAAATCGTAATCCCTAAACACTAACCCTAAATACTAACCCTAAACCCTAAACCCTAAACCCTAAACCCTAAACTCTAAACTCTAAACTCTAAACTCTAAACCCTAACCCTCAATAATTAATCCTAAACCGTAAACCTAAATACTAAACACTAAACCCTAAACCCTAAATTCCAAACTCTAAACCCCAAACCCTAAACCTTAAACCCTAAACCCTAAACTCTAAACCCTAAACCCTAAACCCTAAACTCTAAACCCTAAATCCTAAATCCTAAACCCTCAACCCTAATCCTTAAACCCTAAACCATTAAATCCTAACCCTAAACCTTAAACCCTAAACCTAAATCCTAAACCCTAAACTATAAACTCTAAATCCTAAGCTCCTAACCCTAAACCCAAAATCCTACACCCTACTCCAAAATCAAAATACTAAGCCCTAAACCCTAAACCCTTAATCCTTAACCTCAAACCATAAATCCTAAATCATAACCCTAAATCATACAATCCTAAACCCTAAACCCTAAACCATAAATCCTAAACCCTAAACTCTAAACATTATACCCTAAACCCTTAATCTTAAACTCTAAACCCTTATCCCTAAACCATAAACCCTAAATCCTAAACTTTCAACCCTAATCCCTGATCCCTAAACTCAAAATCCTAAACACTAAACCATAAATCCTAAACCCTAAACAATAAACCCTAAACCCTAAACGCTAAATCCTAAACTCTAAACCCTAAACTTTAACCCTAAACCCTAAATCATAAACCATAAACCCTTACCCCAAACCCTAAACCCTAAATTCTAAACCCTAAACCCTAAAACCTAACCCTAAATCTTAAACCTTATACCCTATACCCAAAACCTGAAACCCTAAGCCCTAAAACATAAACCTAAAAACCTAAACCCTATACGCTAAAACCCTAAACCATAAAATCTAAACTCTAAACTCTAAACTCTTAATCCTAAACCCTAAATGCTAAACCCTAACCCTTAATACTAAATCTAAACCCTAAACCCTAAACACTAAACCCTAATTCCTAAACTTTAAACCTTAAACCCTAATTCCTAAACTCTAAGCCTTAAACCCTAACACTAAACCCTAAATCCTAAACCCTAAAAAAACCCTAAGCCATTAATCCTAAACCCTAAACCCAAAATCCAAAACTCCAAAACCCTAAACCCTAAAAAAACCCTAAGCCATTAATCCTAAACCCTAAACCCAAAATCCAAAACTCCAAAACCCTAAACCCTAAACCCTAAATCCTAGACTCAAAAACCCTAAACCCAAATCATAAACCCTAACCTTAAACCCTAACCCTAAACCCTTTGCCCTACACCCTAAATCCTAAACCCAAAACCATAAACCCTATCACTAAACTCTAAACCCTAAACCTAAGCACTAAACCCTAAATCTAAAACTCTTAACCCTAAACCCTAAACCCTAAACCTTAAACCCTAAACCCTTAAACCCTAAACCCTAAACACTTAACCATAAACCTTCAACACAAAGCCCAAACTTGAAACCTTAAACCCTAAACACTTAACCATAAACCTTAAACACAAAGCCCAAATTTGAAATCCTAAACCCTAAAGCCTAACTTGGAACCATAAACCCTAAACCCTAACTTTGAACCATAAACCCAAAACTCTAAACCCTAAACCCTAACCCCTAAACCCTAAACACTAAAACCTAAACCCTAACCCTTAACACTATTCCCAAAACCCTAACCCTAAACTCCTAAACCCTAAACCCTAAACCCTAAACCCTAAACCCTAAACCCTAAACCCTAAACCCTAAACCCTAAACCCTAAACCCTAACCCTAAACACAAAACCCTAAACCCTAAACCCTAAACCTAAACCGTATATCCGAAATCCTAAACATTTGACCCTAAATCCTAAACCCTAACCCTAAACCATAAACTTTGACCCTAAACCTAAACTCTAATACCTAAATCCAAACTCTAAACTCTAAACCCCTAAACCATCAACCCTAAATACTAAACCCTAAACCGTTATCCCTAACCCTAAAACTAAAACCTTAAACCCTAAACTATAAAATCTAAACCCTAAATCCTAAACCCTAAACACTAAACACTAAACCTAAAATCCTAAACTTTAAACCATAAACCCTAAACCATAACCCTAAACTCTAAACCTTAAACCCTAAATCCTAAACCCTAAACCCTAAATACTAAACCCTAAACCCAAAACCCAAAACCCTAAACCCTAAACCCTAAACCCTAAACCTTAAACCCTAAACCATAAACTTAGAACTCTAAACCCTAAACTCTAAACCCTCAAACCTAAACCCTAAACCTTAAAACCTAAACCCTAAACCCTAAACTATAACCCTCAACCATTAATCCTAAACACTAAACCTTAAACCCTAACCCCTAACCCCTAAATCCCAAACTTTAAACCCTAAACCCTAAACCCTTATCCCTATACCCTAACTCTTAAACCCTAAACCCTTAAACCCTAATCCTAAACCCTAAACCCTAAATGTAAACCCTAAACCCTAAACTATAAACTCTAAATCCAAAACTCCTAACCCTAAACCCTAAATCCTAAACTCTAAAGTTGGAACCCAAAACCCTAAACTCTAAACCCTAAAACTTAAACCCTAAACCCTAAACTCAAAACCCTAAACCCTAAACTCTAAACCCTAACCCTAAACCTAAACACTAAAGCCTAAAGCCTAAACCTGAATCTCAAACTCTAAACCCTAAACCATAAACTCTAAACCCTAAACCATAAACCATAAACCATAAACCCTTACCCCTAAACCCTAAACCCTAACCCTAAACCCTAAACCCTAAACCTAAATGATAAACCCTAAACTATAAATTTTAAATCCCATACTCCTAACCCTAAACCCTAAACCCTAAACCCCAACTCTAAACCTAAACTCTAACCCCTAAATCCAAATTCTAAACCCTAAAGCCTAAACCCAAAACCCTAAACCCTAAACCCTAAACCCTTAATCATAAACTCTAAACCCTAATCCCTAAACCCTAAACCCCTAAATCCTAAACTTTAAACCTTAAACTCGAAATCCTAAACCCTAATGATGCAATACAGATTGCCCCCAAACCATTCATTCATGAATTTTAACATGTTGATGGATCATTCTCAAGGTTGGAGATTCGTGGGCTTGGGAAATATGCTTTAAAGGAGCTTCCAGCTGAGCAACACCCTGTATGGATGATAGATTAGAGTGTGGGAGGTCTAATGAGGCAAGGAAGAGCAAAGGAAAGTGTTGCTCCATTCGGAAAAGTGCCAGCCACTTTGGTGACTCACCGAACCCCTTTTGCGAGGGTTCCAGGATCGCCGATGATCCAATGGTCACTTTTAGGCCCATCTATGTAATAACGCCTAACACTATAAATAGGCCTTTAGGCTTTTATTTTAGGGTTAGACTTGTTTGATTATTGATGAATGATAAACTTAACTCCTTGTGTGAGTGTTAAAAACTTGGTAAGATTTTGTTGAACATTGTTTAGAAATGAGGGTTGCTTGGGATAACGATTCCCTTGAGGTCTTCGTAAGAGGTATGTGCTATTGTAGGATTAACGGATCGAGGTCATTGGGTTTAATATACCCTTCGGTTGCTTTTTGTTTCCTCTGTGTGTGTTTATCTATTTATCTTGATTAGGTGCTTGTTAGGGATTTAGATTGGAGGTTTTAGGATTTGATACATCTTTTAGTTGCCAATTGCTCCTTTTCTTGTGTCTCTTCTTCTATCTTTCTTTTGTTTATGCTGTGATCATCGTTTCTCTTTTGAGAATCATATCATTTGGTATTAGAGTCGAGCTTAGTATCGTTCCTATGATTCTAGTCTTGGGTTTGTTGCTACAAAAAAATTGTTCAAAACCTTTTTGTGCAAATTTTTGAAATGGGTTTGTTGATTTGTGTCTTGTTTGAAGTTTGCAAGGTTGGATTCGTGTTCCCTAACCTTATAACAACCCGTATTATGCATATGCTTGTTCTATTCTTGTGATACTTGACATAACCTTATAGTATATGTGAAGGACCATGTTTCTTATATTATTAGTGTTGGTTTAAACTATCTCAGAAGGTGATGTGATATCAGCCTTGCACGTTTCAGCATGTGTACTGTAAGTTATAACTCCAACGGAAATATTTAAACTCGAGATGATAAAGATGGTAATGGAGCTTAAAGTTGAAAGTTAAGTGCTAAGTTAAAGAAAAAGAGATTAATATTTACAAAATGGAATAAAATAAGTGCGTTGCTTGGTTGATTTAACTAAGCTAGTAGGTGACAAGTAGGCGCATCACCTATTTTGACTAGCTGACCAGTCCAAAGTACCAAGTAGGTGCATCACCGACTTGAGCTATATGGATCTAGTTAAAAAGTCCAAGGTTTATGGATCATATTTGGGCCTATGCTAATGGACTCACTTGAGGCCCAAACTAAGTTTTAAAAAATGAAAATGAAATTAAAGCCCAACAGCCAAATCTGCCAAGGCCCAATATATTTAAGCCCAAGTGAAAGCAAGTAGGTGCATCACCTAGTTTGACCTTTTGAGCTGCTTGATGTACATAAGCAGGTGCATCACCTACTTGACCAATTAGTGGCTGAAAATGAAGCTTTCTAGAGGATATTCTTAAAGGTGAATAAAGCTCAATATAAGATATATTGGCTGCTATTCTCACTCATTTTTAACACACAATATTGAGAATTAACTCCGGCTCTCTCTCTCTTTTCTCTCAAGGATTAAAACAGCAGCCTTAAAGTTCCTTCTAGGGTTCTTGAAGAAACCCTCATATTTGCAAACCAAGGTAAGAGAAACACTTATGGATTTAGCTTAATTCTCTCATAGAAGAATAGAAAACATGTTATTCATGCTTAATTATAAGTACAAGGCAGAAGTTCCCACAAGATACTGCTCACTTTCCTTAATTATTAAGATATTTTTCTCTTCTTCTTTGGTTTAAGTGTGAAGGGAAGCTGAAGTTCTAGAGGATTTCAAGTTATAAGGAGAAGTTGCAGCAATTGACGTAAGGTGACTGCTCCATTTTCTTCCTCCGTATGTATGAGTTTGAGTGAGGAATTATGGGTGTGCTGTCATAAAAAACTCTAGGAGGTGGTGAGTTCAATAATTGGTGGTATGATAAGGAATATTTGAGGTTGTTTTACGTGTATTGTTGTTGGTGCAATTTGGGTAATCTTTGAAAAGGATATATAATGTATGAATTGGGCAGAGAAGGAGGGTGTGGTGATACACATTATTTTGAGCGCTGTATGGGCTCATTATCCGTCAAGTTAGCTACTATTTTATGAGACTCACGGTGTGATAGCTACTAATTTTAGTTTATCATGACTTATATTGTAGATTAAAACCTAAATGGGGAGGCTGAATCATGATAGTTGTATTGGTCAGAGGATAAGGTATGTAAGGATATTCGATTCAATATTCTTCGGCATGAAATTTGATACTTGCAATTAATATCAATAAGTGAATTTCCTAAGTTCTATTCCTAGTAAAGGAAACATGGTGGTAGCGTATGATCTCCAAATAGCTAACAATATTTTCCCCTCTCCTCTAAGTATAGAATTACTTCATTATATGCTCACTACTTTATACGTGTGTAATTATCCTCCTATGTGCTGGTATAGAAATGGTATTTGCAAAAGTAAGTTTGGTGAATCCTCCTCTTAGTCAATTGAAGTGAATTGTGTCATTTAAGCTCACAAGTAATGCATTGATGTTACATAGCTCCTTATGTCATTGTTACTGCCTTGAAGAAATATTTTCATGTCTTCTACTACGTCCGTAGTTCCAAATATAAAAAATTATTATGACCACCAAACCAACAATCTCAAAGATTAAAGAATCTAAGTGAAGCAATCTGTATAATTAAGGGTGGAAGCTCAGGGGTGAAAGCCTAGCATGGGCTGATCCCAATTGGTATAGAAGGGTGGCAGTTCAGGGGTAAAAGCCTAGCATGGGCCGATCCCAATTTGTGTAATTATGAGGACCGCATCCCAGGGGTTAAAATGCCTAGCATGGGTCATCCTCTTCTACCACTGATCAACTGGTCATTTGTATCACGTGCCTTATAAAGATCATAACACACAGAAAGGTAAAGACAAGAATGTAACATACATGATCCCACAAGAGTTAACAAAGGTGGTCTTCTATTCTGATTTATGCACACATATATTGATACTTGGTTTCATTCGAACTCTTAATTTATATATTTTAGCCTTACATATTCATTACATTTTCTCGTACTGACGTCCCTTGCGGGGGACGCTGCATTTCATGCTGCAGGAACATATACATCACCTAGTAGACCTATTCAATAGGAGCACACGACACTCAACTACTTTTGGTGAGCTCCAGATTGATTCAGAGCTTTACTGAGTCTTTGGTAGATTCATTTTGGTATTGTATCATAGGTAAGGGTAAGTCGGGGTCTGTCCCGATCTACTATAAGGTTTTCTATCTTTTACAGGCTTTGTATACTTATGTATATGATTCAGTTGTGTCTTAACAGGTTGTGGAAACGGCCAAGTCTTGTATATAAGTTTTGGGTCTACTTATGTTGGTTCGTATCGCTGCCTATGTAAACTTGTCACAAGATTGTCAATTTTATATGCATAGTAAGCACCGATTAAATGTTGGTTCTCTCGGGCCTTTAAGGCATCGGGTGCCTGCCTGTCTTAATGGGATTTGGGGCGTGACAAAAGCGGTATCAGAGCAGGTCATCCTAGGGAGTCTACAAAGTCGTGTCTATGTAGAGTCTTGCTTATGGATGTGTTGTGCACCATACTTATAAACAGGAGGCTACGGGACATGTAGGAGTTGTCTCCTTTCTTTCATTTCTTAGATCGTGCGGTAGAACCAATGTTGTAGGTTAATCGTATCTAACTTCTGAGTTGCTTTATACTAGTACTAGTAAGCGAGTATATCTGGCTGGCCAAGAAGGGACCAGCCAACCACCACCTAGTCAAGTTGTTCAAGGTGAGGCTCAAAATGAGTCTTTATCACAGACTTTCCCGACCCTCCATCTCCAGAAGATCTAAGGATGGAAGTTGCACCTCAAGAACCCTCTATTAATGCTACCGAGCAAGATTTGAGGAATACAGTCCAATTATTGACTCGTATAGTTGCTGGACATGGCCAAAGGCAAGAAGGTCCAGTTGCAGGTACTAGTGGTGTAGATAGAGCAGTTGGCACACGGATACGTGACTTTCTTAATTTGGACCCTCCATCATTCACTGGGTCAAATCCTAATGAAGATCCACAGGACTTTATAGATCAAATCCAACGCACTTTGGATGTTATGCATGTAAGTGGTAAAGAAGAACTTGAGCTAGAAGCATATATATTAAAGGGTGTGGCTATATTGTGGTATGAAGCTAGGAAGCAATCTAGGGGAACATATGTACCTTCAGCTACTTGGAAAGTGTTCAAAATGGCATTCCTTGATCATTATCTGCCATTGGAGATCCGAGAGGCCCGTGCGCATCACTTCTTCAATATCCACCAAGGAAGTATGAGTGTGAGAGAGTACAACCTCAAATTTAATTCTTGTCCAGGTATGCTCCTAATCTAGTAGCTACTATGGAGGATATAGTTCATTGATATGTGGATAGATTAGATTCATATCTGGTTAGAGATTGTACCATTGTTTCATTGAATAAATATATGGATATAGCAAGGATGCAATCTTTTGCGCAAAAGTTGGAGGATCAAAGGCAAAGAAGAAGGACACAAGAGTCAGAAATAGGGCATTCTAAGAGAGCCAGATCCATGGGGAAATTTACACCATCCCAAGGTGAGTTTACGCCTCGGTTCTTTAACAGACCGCCTGGGCCATCATCTTCCTACTCTACAGCTAGTCTCCCACCTCGATTTCAAGAGTCTAGGGGTAATCAGTTTGGGCAAAGAGGTGAAAGCCAAAGTTCACGAACAACGGGGTACCAAGAGCAGGGAAGTATGAGCTAATCAAGACCTCCTCGACAGTCTTGTAAACAATGCGGAAGAATCATTTAGGTGCATGTAGGTTTGGGACAAATGTTTGTTTTTGGTGTGGTACACCGGGTCATATCATGAGAAATTACCCTCATAGGGTGGGTGGGTGTTGTGGAACCTACTAGATCAGCTGTTGCATCCTCATCATCAGCAAGGTTTTGGGTAGGGGACAGATGCCTACTGGTCGTGGTAGAGGAGCTAGGGGAGCAGCTAGTTCTAGTGGAGTTCAGAATCGCACATATGCTCCAGGGGATCGACAAAATTTAGAAGCCTAGCCAGATGTGGTTACAGGTACATTTTCCATCTTTTCACATATTGTATATGCATTAATTGATCCGGGGTGTACACTATCATATGTTACTCCATTAATGCTGAAAAGTTCAAAAGAACACCAGATATATTAGTGAAGCCATTTGAAGTGTCTACACCGATTGGTGAGTCTATTACAACAAGAAGGGTTTATCGTAATTGCATTGTAACTGTTTGTGATCGTGATACATTGGCTGACCTTGTTGAGCTAGAAATGGTAGATTTTGATGTTATAATGGGTATGGATTTGTTAGCTTCTTGTTATGCCACAGTAGATTGCCGAACTAAGATGGTGCATTTTCATTTTCCAAAAGAGGCAGTCCTTGAATGGAAAGGTAATATTGGGGCACCAAGAGGTAAATTTATTTCTTATCTTAAGGTAAAGAAGATGATGTCCAAAGGATACATATGTAACACCCCATATTCTACGTGTACTAGTTCTATTTATATGACGCTTATAAATTGCCTTGTGGTAAAGTTATGGAATCGATTTCCTATGTGACTAGTGACAATAGAACATGTTTAAAGTGAGTTCTGCCCATAGATTTTGATGTGACCCGATTAAGTTGACGTCGATGGAAGTATTTAAACTTGAGATCATAAGGTGGTATTTGAGTCTAAAGTTTAAATTGACATAGTGTATATAAGTTTTAAGTTAAATTAAAGGTATTAAGGTCTAGAAATGGAATAAGATATTGAGGTGCTTGATTGACTACACTAAGCTAGTAGGTGACAAGTTGGTGCATCACCTATTTTGACTTATTGACCAGCCCAAAGGACCAAGTAGGTGCATCACCTACTTTTGACTTATTGACCAGCCCAAAGGACCAAGTAGGTGCATCACCTACTAAGACTCTTTTGACCATGTTATTAGGCCAAGTGCACTACCACCTACTTGCATCAATCTGGCACAAGTTGATTAGAAGAATAAGGGGAAAATGGACAGTCAAGGCCCAATCTTTCCAAGCCCACAATAAATAATTTGAATGGAAAAGTAGGTGTGTCACCTACTTAAATGTGTAGCCTAAATTAAAGACACATGTTGGCTGCAAATGAAGTACAAGAAAGGTGGCAAAAGGCCCAATGTTCTGAAGTCCAAAAAAGCCGAAGTGAAAAGTCCAAATTGGTGGGTCACCTACTTGACAAATTGTTGCCCAAAATGAGTGAGAAAGTCGGCCAAAGCAGGTCCCTTGAAAAGGGATTAATATCAGCTTTTTCCAACCATTTTTACTTTGACAAAAAATCTGATTTCTAGAGCTTTCTCTCTTCTCTCTTAGCTTCATACAACAACCATTAAATACCATTAGGATTCTTGAATATTAGGGAGTTCAAGCTATTGGAAGGTATAATTTAAGACAAGTTAAGGAGGACAACCTTTACCTTGAAGAATCCAAGTCTTAGCAAGTGGACATTTGTCCAGCAAGGTAAGCTACTCCAATTTTCTACCTCTTGTGCTTGAGTAAATTAGGACACTTGGTATGTGCTAGTGAGTTGGAAATTGTTATTTTTACATGGTGTAATATTGGGGAGGATGTTCTGGTGATTAGTGCATGTTGGGACAACCATGGAGGGAGGTCCTTTTTAAATTCAGCTATGAGCTTGTTTGAGCACTTTAAAAGTAATGTTAGCTCTT
>JAJOOS010026796.1:0-12516 GCA_029582725.1 Solanum chiquidenum
CAAAGTAATAACTAAGCCAAACATCGATTATGATGTCTAATATGAGGTAAAGGTAAGGGTTAGTAAATTATACACACGTAGCCGGACCAAGGTGCGGGCTGAAATTCTCTAGATGCCGGACCAAAGATTTAGAGATACCTAACTTATCACTTTGCATGTAGTACACTAGGAGAGGATTGTTATTACTAAGATTACTGCGTTATGAGCTTGTGGGGAGCACGTATACCCTAGTTAATTCTCTCATCTTGATAACAATCAAAATTGACTTTTGATTACTGATTAGTTATTGAATTCTTACAATTTGTTTCACAATCCCCCCCCCCCCCTTAATTACTTGTTTTTTTGGAAGTAATTTGACTAATTGAATAGAATTATTGGTTAAAGTAAAGTCTAAACCATTTTCCTCGTGGGATCGACCCCAACCTACAAGTTGGGTTCTTTACTTGATAACGATCGCTTATGCTTCTTTAGGGAGGTGTAATTTGAGCGTATCATTAGCCCTCCTAGTGCATTTTCTTGTAAAATGAGAGATTGTTCATCATCCTTCTTGGACTTTGGAACATAACAAAGAATGGGTCTCACTTTTTTACTTGAAAAGACACTATTTATGTTGGGTGTCTTGTCTGAAATGCCAAGCTTTGGATCTTCTTTGCTGATGGCTTTTGTCTTATCAACACCTACCTTAGACTTCTTGTTCAAGAGCTCGTCATCTTTGGATGCAATATCATCAATTTTTGTGGCATATTTCTTCAAGTAAAACTTCACATCAACAAAGTGTGCTTCGACTTCGGTGAAGGGATTATTATCTGCAATAATATTTTTAGCAACTCCATCTTCATAATACTTCAAACATTGGTGGTAGGTAGATGGGATCACTTTTTTCTTATGTACCCACGGCCTACCAAGCAAGATGTTATATGAAGTCTTTACGTCAATTACATGTAACCACACGCTTGATTGTAACTCTTCAATGTTGAGGTTTATTTTGACGGCCACAATGGCCCTTTGTCATCCTTGGTTGAATCCTTGGATCATCAAGCGACTTTCAGTAAGATCTGTTACTAAGATCCCAAGTTCTTATATGGTGCGAATCGGAATGATGTTAATTCCAGATCCACCATCGACTAGGATTTTGTTTACCCTTTTCTCACATGCAAAACCAACTATGAATAAAGGGCGATTATGAAGTGTGTCACCTAGTAGAATATCATCATCGGAGAATGTGATTTTAGCCATGCACACATCCTCGACTCCATGATATGATGTTGAAGCATCTTTTGGTGATGGATATGATGAAGTTGCATCTTTCGTTTCATTCTCATCGACATTACAACATAGAGCTTTTGTGCCATCGCATGTGAACTTGGTGTAAAACCAACTTGGAAAATATTCTCCTAATGTAATTGGTCGACGCAACTCTTGGTAGTGGTGCACCTTTATTTCCTCCTTCTTTGAGTGCACAATCAAAGTTTTTATTTTGGGTCTCCTTACCCTTTTTTCTTCAATGTGTCGCTTCGTTGACTCTTTATGTGAACTTGCCTTTCGACATTTACGACGAGTCACGAGAGTACAACCTCAATCATCAAAATGATCTACTTGGTCTCCATCTTCTTTTATTGATCCTTCTCCTACGAAAACCACATCATAAACGTAGGAAGAGACAATAACTCATTTACTCCAATGGGTTCGAAGTCTCCAAACTTAATCAATCTTGTCTGATTAATGTTTGAGATGACTTGTTGCCTATTTCCTTCAACAAAATTACAGGTCATGACCGGATTGGATAAGTCAGAGGCAATACTAACTTGATTTGAACTCAATTTCTCTCTTCAAGTGCAATCTTCCCTTCACGAGCTAAGTCCATGATTTTATCCTTGAAAGCATTTTCATGATAGGGTGGCCAACCAACCGGTGGTATTTGCAGTATTTTGGATCATCATTCCTCCCTGCTTCATTTGGTCGTTTCATCTCTGGTAACTCAAAGAGTTTCATCTCAAGGAGTTCATCAAAGATTACGGAGACATCTAAGTCAAGAAATGGGTAGTCCTTTGGTTGCATTTCCTTCAAGGTCAACTTTCGATATGGCCTTCCTTCGGAAGAAGTCGCTTTTGCATTCTGCATATTACCTACCTTTGTGGTGAATTTCGCCTGAGAAGCATTGGCGTTCATGGATTCTTTGTTTTCAGCCTTGGACAAATATCCCACTTTCCTGAATTCTTGCTTTTCTTTGCCTTTGCAGAGTTCGTGGATAGGCAGCATTTCAGTTCCAATTGACGACATGCTTAACTTTATATCATGAGCGCGAGTGGCCAATTCTTCTAAAGTATTAGGCTTTATGCCTTAAAGATTATAGTGGAGACCCTAATGCATACCTTGAATGCACATCTCTAAGCCTGAAGCTTCACTAAGTATGTATTTACAGTTTAGACTTGCATACCTCCATCGGTTAATGAAGTAAAAAATTGGCTCTTCATTTCGCTGACGTGTATTTGTAAGTTCCACCATGTTGCGGTACGTCTTGTGCTATAGAAGCAGTTGAGAAATTCTTGCTCCATTAGTTCCCAACTATCAATGGAACCAGACTCAAGGTCTGTGTACCAATCGAAAGCATTACCCTTAAGAGAGAGGACAAATTGTTTGACGAGGTAATCACCATATGTTCCAGCATTGTTGCAGGTTTCAATGAAGTGTGCCAGATATTGCTTTGGGCTTCCTTTACCATCAAACTGCTGAAATTTTGGAGGTTGATAACCGGCAGGAATTTTTAAGTTGTCAATCCTTGTCGTGTATAGCCTTGCATATGTCAAGGAGGATTTTTTAGCAACCGCGTACTAGTCTTTAATGGTCCCCATGATGAACTCCTTGATTTGGTCGATCAGGATCATTCCTTCAGAGGAAACTTGGATCTCTTTAGCATGTTCCACTTGCTTTGTGGGGCGATCGACCGTCTCTTGTACTTGCAGACGTTTTCCAGGTGCATGACTTGATTCTTCATCCGTCATGCCTTCCACTCTATCAGTTAGCTTAACAATTCGAGCATCTTGATCTTGAACATACTTGGTCAAGCCCTCAATAGCTTTTGTCAAGCTCACAAGTTGTTCTTCTACAGATGAAGCATTAGTCACCATCGCGTGCATTACCATAGTAGGTGATGGAGAATAGTGTTGGCTTTCCCAAACATGAGATGCAAACATGTTAAGTTGGGTAGATCCCGTACTTAAGACATTATTGTTGGTTGAAGAAACTGGCTTTTTATATGTAAATAGGTTTAATTGGGCAAGAACCCTCTCGACCATTTCAGCTATGTCTTCTTTCATGGCTTTTGCAGGAGACTTTACACCTTTTGGACACGAACCAAAGACAATAGCATATTCAGACGGCACTCGAGAGGCTTGTTGTCCTAGTAATTTGGCTTGGTTCATTGTGACGGGTCTCATGCTTCCCGCAGTAAAATCAAGGATGTTTTCCACAGC
Source organism: Solanum chiquidenum (assembly GCA_029582725.1). NCBI lineage: Eukaryota > Viridiplantae > Streptophyta > Magnoliopsida > Solanales > Solanaceae > Solanum > Solanum chiquidenum. The sequence continues at coordinate 3,474 of JAJOOS010026796.1, forward strand.
AATGCAGAATTTGGATCCATCAATTTTAGTGGATGCAGATGCAGATGCAGATGCGAATGCAGATGCGGATACAAATGCAGATCCAAATTTGGATGCATATTTTGAGTTGATCTTCTTGAAAGTCATCTCGGTGTTTTTGAACTTTGATTTTCTTGAAGAGAAGAGATGAGAGGTAAAGATTGTCCTACTGGGCGTGTCAATTTGTAAGTGTCTAAAGTTTCAATCCTGAAATACAACAAACAGGAAAGGAAAATAGCAAGCAAATAACAGTATTTATATTTGAATTTATGCGAAGGTTACAATTTTTATAAAACCTCTTAAGAAAAATATATGTAATCCCTAATTCTTCTCTTCACAGATGTTCTTGATTTGATGGAATACTTGCGGCTCAACACTTGGAGCGAAGACTTCTTTGTATGCGGAAGACTTGCAGATCACCACTGAAGAGCAAGGATTCTCTATGTATTTCTGTGTGTATGTATGTTTGTGTATTCTTTTGGTCTTATGAAGACCTCTTTATATAGGCTTGAGCTAGAGCTTTGGGGGTATTTTGGTCCAAGCAATTTTGACCCCTAGGCTTAAAGAACATGAGTTGGGCTCATCTTGTCACCTTAATGGACTGACCCAAATGTAATTTGGACTTGAATTAAGTCATATAATTTTGACTTAAATCTAAATTCGACTTTATTAACCAGTAATTTGACTTGGTTAACATACCATGAATTTAAGATTTAATCCAAATTTAGTATGAATTTATCAATAAAATTTCACTGTCTACAAAATTATTTGGGTCGGGGGTTTATTAAGTGTGAAAGAGAAATACATGACTTTACGATCTGCATGTCCAATGATGTACATAAAGAATTGCTTGACAAATCTTGGCATAAGATGGATCACCAAATATCGGGATCTTACAAGATGTTACTTCAAGATCTCGTGGATAAATTCAGAGATTTGAAGGTTTGGAAGTTTGTGTGCCATTCTTATGGACTATCTATAAATAATAATCATAGGACAAACTTCGTTACATCTATATTTTCTAGAGTATAATGTTTATTTCCTAAAGACTTACGTCAAGATTTTATTAAATATTTTTCTGTACAAAAAAAAGAAGTCACAATGTGTATTTGATTTGTACAATGATTGTCTATTTGTGACATGAATCGTATGAATTTATCATTTAGTTATTTATATTAATTATTGTTATTAAATATTTCTATATCTATTATAGAATTTACACTTATTTAATCTTTAATTTATGCGATTTAAGAAAAACTAGGTCGTCACGCCCCGAGCCTACACCCTGGGCGGGACTGGCACTCGAGAACCATTGTTGGCCTAAGCGAACTCTTGGCCTGACTTACTACTCAACGGAAGACTTTACTCAACTAAGATAAATGCATGAAATAAACTTAGAATGTTATAAAGGGAACATTTAACTGGCCAAAGAGGCAACTCAAGTCTTATAACAAAACAACTGAACAAGACTAATGAACTAATAATGTCTAACTATCTATGAGGCCTCTAAATACTAAGAGGGATGTTGGGACAAGACCCCCGATCATCCTAACAAAAGTGAAGCTCAACTGGATCAACGAAGCACGGGATGCTGATCCTGGTTACCTGTATATGCATCATAAAAGAAGCAGGCCAAATGGCGTCAGTACATGGAATGTACGAGCATATGATGGGAATTCTAACCAAGACACAAGCTTGAAAAGGGAACTAAAGGAACTTACCTGGTCTCAACTCAACTCAACTCAACTCATTTCAATATAAAGCCGTAATATAAATGCAATATAAAGAAAAGTTTTAAAACATGTAGATAACAACTCAATGTATTGAAAAATACAACAATAACTTGATCTGTTTATGAAAATACAAGTACTCTGTGTATATAAGAATACAAAATATCTCTGTGGGAGTTTCTCTAACCGACAACCATCACTATGAGATATGTGATGATACAACATCTTGCCTCACGCTTCCATGGCCGTCCTATACCTTGTCGGGGGTATAAAACCTACTACTAAGTGAATCCACTAGTCTATGCTAAAATCATTAAGTAATCATCTAAAAAGTATGACCGTTTTCTACCCATGTTGACTACACGGTTTATGGAGACTTTGAATTATTTGAACACAAACTCGTCCCCATATCGGTGCTCAATACTACTCCCAAAATATAACTAGCTCATATGTTTAAAACCATAACTCTTTGTGTGGTTTGAGATTATTACTCAAAAACTAGCTCAAAAGCTCTCTAGGAAATCAGTGTTTCCTCTCTTGTTTAAATGTGAAAACATTTACTCTTTGGGAATACTTAGTTCCCATATAATCTTTTGAAGAAAATGAACTTCACTTTTTACTCTTACTCAACTCAATACTCAAGTATTTTTCAAGTTTAAAGCATTTGTAAAAGACTTTTGAAAAGACTCTACAAACTTTCTAGACTTGGCTCTTAACTTTCCTTGAATTTGAATTTATGGATCAAGGTTATGATTCATGTTTATGGATGATATAATGATGTTTATACGTACCTTAGAGTGTATAAATCAACTAGAAAACACAGGTATGATTCGAGGGAACTCAAATGGAAAGAAGTGGGAAAGGGTAGAAGACTTGGCGACCCTGGCGTACTGAGTGGCGCAGGGGGCCAGACCCATAACTACAGAACCTGGGTTGGGGCGCACTGAGTGGCACGGCGCCCCAGAGCCCAAACTATAGATCCTGATGTGGGGCGCACTGGGTGGTGCGGGGCCCCACCCCTTTTCCCAAAAAGTTCGACGAATTTCCTTACTCGTTTCGACCCTAATTCATCTAGAATCGAGTGGTTTCTTCCTCAATCACTTAGATTCAAATACCCATCATTAATGTAAACAAATCTACTAAAAACAACCTTAATACTCATGCAATTAACTCAAGCACTCATCAAACCCTCAACAATCAAGATTATGAAGGAAGCTTCAACAAAACTCATCAAGAACTCAAATCTTTTACTTTCATGAACGAAGTTACGCTGAATAAATCATGATTGACGCGTGGGTGAATGAACTCAATGCTATGTGAACTCACATACCTCTTAGGGATCAACCCTTGGCGAAATCCACAACAAAAATCCTCAAGATCTTGACGAACACTTGACTTTTTCTCCTTTTCTCCTCTTCTTGAACTTCTCTCAAACGCCCTAGCGTATTTTAGGATTTGTAAAATTGAACCAAATAAGTTTAGACCCCTATATATTACCAATTTATTTTCAATTTAATTTGGTAAGGAAAAGACCAAAATACCCCTGTTAAATTCGGGCAACTTTCCTAAACTGGACAGCCTGACTTCAAACAATCATATCTCCCTCATACGAGCTCAAAAATTAGCAAACTCGGTGGTGTTGGAAATATAATTCAAAGACCTTTCATTTGATACCTTATGGCCCACCTAACGCATCCTGATATTTCATTTAAGTTTAGGTGTGTTTCTGAGATTTCGGTCATAGTCTAGGGAGGTACTTATGTCTTATTCCCCAAAATTACGAACCTTGATGACACGGTTCTTTGAAGGGGAATGAAATGTAACAATTGAGTAAGATTTGGTATAAGTTTGTCATTTTACCAATTTTTTCTCGGATAAGTTATTTTGTGATTACTATACCACCCAAGGGAGGGATAGCTTATCCCGATACTAATTATTAATCTCTAGTAAAGTTATTTTGGACTTGCCAACCAAACAACAAATTCAGTGACACTATAATTTAATTCCATGACTATTTGGTATTATGCTTCACACCAAACGACCCTTAAAAATAGAGAGGGTGTTGTATATGACCTCGGGATTGGGATGGTCAAAGGGTAGGGGTTGAGGGAGTTGGATGGGTGAGTGGATAAGAAAAACGTATAATGTCATTTATAGAACTTATTTTCGCTACTTTCATTAAGGAAATCATTTTTTCCCTGGAACAATTTTTCTAGAGAAAATATTTTTAATTTTTTTTATCCAACAAACATGAATAAATAAATAAAAAATTGAAATATATTTTCCTCCATACCAAAAGCACCCTGAATATCCTTTATCTAACCACAATAAATATATCATCCTTAGCCTTTTTTGCTTGCTTCATGCTTAAGAACTCTAAACGGTCAAATTTAGATTGCTCAAATCCAAAAAATTCTATAGTTAAAAATAAAATGCTTTTATTACACCCCTTAAAGTTAGATTGCCCAAATTCATGCCTTTATCATCCCTTGTCAATAGCAAAAAGACATGTCATCCTTGCTTGATTGTGATTAATTTTTATATTTAAATAAACATCAAATAGTATAATGTAAGTATATCAATTTAATCATGTTTTAGTCACAATTTATAGATATATTTTTTATAATAATTTTATGTTTGTCACACAGGATAATAACTAATATAGAGAAGCGGTCAAAATGCATTTTTTTTCGACGTGCCTGCTTCTACCCGTATTTATGCAATTTCTGTATTTTTGATATTTTAATTTATTTGTTTCACTTTATTTAGTCTATTATATATTTGAATTACTACTATATAGTAGGGGAGACAACTCTTGGTCGATGTGTTTTACTTCTAGTCGAGGGTAGAAAATTCCATAAATGCTCCTTGAACTATTGGAATAGGTCCAAAATAGTCCTTTAATTATATACTTATCGAATTTAGTCCTTTAATTATCCAAAAAGTTTATCAGGTTTGGTTCCTTAAGTATACGCTTACCACAAGGGGCAGATTTAGGCATAGATAAGGTGTGTCATGGGACACGACTTCATCGAATTTTTTTACGGAATATACCTATATAAAAAAGATAAAAAAAAGGTTAAACAATTAAAAATGACACCCCTTATATCAGAATGCTCCTAGCTCAGGTGGCAGAGGCACCACATTTGCTGTCTTACATCCCGAGTGTGATTCCAAATGGGCTACTTTTTTTCTACGTTCTTTTACAAGTTTTATTTTTATTTTTTACTCCTTTTTTTTCTCTTAAATTTTTATTTTAAATTAAAAACAGTAGGTACCCTTCATTAAAAACTTATAGACCTACTCTTATCCATTCAAAATTTAACTTACTCTTTTTTTTTAGAATTAAAATAAAACTGTCACACCCCAATCATAGATGAGGCGGACAAGTACCATATGAACACATGTTTTACAAGTGACCTATTATGAGAAAGTGAAATACTATGCAGATAGATTTACTAATGAGAAGCTACATATACAACACATGTCGACTAGCTGAACCAATACATGTGACAAGTAAAACTATGAATACAAATAATAGCTTTACAATGTCTACAAAGCCTCTACTAGAATTCATGATTGTAAAACTATCAAAATACGCATAGTAAAGACTCAACAAACCCCCGAATCAACCTGGAGCTCACCAACAACCGCTGAGTGTCATGTGCTTCAATTGGGGAGATCTACTAGTTGAGTACCTGTACCTGCAGCATGAAATGCAGCGTCCCAAATAAGGGACGTCAGTACGAAAGAATGCACTGAATATGTAAGGCATAATACAACCATATGTAAAATGAGAGTTCAAGTGAAACCAACTACAAATAGACAAGGATTAGAAACCACATTTGCTTATACTTGTGAAATCGTGTATGTTACATTCTTTTCTTTACTTTTCTGTGCCTTATAATCTTTATAAGGCATATGATACAAATGACCAGCTGATCAGTGGTAGAAGAGGATGACCCACGCTAGGTATTTTAACCCCTGAAATGTTGTCCTCATAATTACACAAATTGGGATTGGCCCATGCTAGGCTTTCGCCCCTGAGTTGCCACCCTTCTATACCAATTGGGATCAACTCATGCTAGGCATTTGCCCCTGGGCTGCCACCCATAAATATACAGATTGCTTCACTTAGTTTCTTTAATCTCTGAGATTGTTGTTTTGGTGGTCATAATCATTTTTTAGATTTGGAACTACGGACCAATAGTAGACTTCACATGAGAATAATAACTTCAAGGCAGTAACAATGACATAAGGAGCTAGTAACATCAATGGATTTCTTATGAGCTAAATTGACACAATTGACTTCAATTGACTAAGAGGAGAATTCACTAGACTTGTTGTTGCAAACACCATTCCTGTACTATCCCATAGGAGGATAGTTACACAATAGTGGAGTAATAAACATATAATAAAGTAGTTCGACGCACTAGGGAGAGGGAAAAATATTATTAGCTATATTGGAGATCGTACACTGCCACCATGTTTCCTTTACTAGGAATAAAGATTAGGAAATTCACTTCGTTGACATTAATAGCAAATATCATATTTTATGCCAACGAATATGGAATCGAATAGCCTTACATACCTTACTTTCTGACCAATACAACTATCACGATTCATCCTCCCTTTGAGGTGTTAATCTACAATATAATTCATGATTAAACTAATGTTAGCAGCTAATCACATTAAGGACCTTGTAAAACAATAGCTAAACACTTGACGGACAATAGGCCTATACAACCCTTACACAAATGGTGAATCACCACACCCTTCTTCTATACATTAATACAACTTCATACATCTTTTGCCAAGATATTCAAGTTGCCCCCAACAACAATATACATAAGACATCCACTATCTATCCCCAAAAATCCTTCAGCATAATAGGAGAATATTGAACTCAATGATTCATCACCATCCATGAATTCTTGACAAATATATACAAAATTCTCCACCCTCAAACGTGTATTTAAAGAGAGGCGAAAATGGGCAGTTGCCTTTACCTTAGTTTCTGAAAATTTATCCTTTAAAGTTGTACTTCAAGAACTTAAACTCTCCTTCAAACTTTTACTTGAAAAGGGGGACAATATTCAAGAACCCTAAGGTGTTTTAGGACTTCCGTGTTAAGTAGGTGACCCACCAACTTGGGAGGTGCATTGGCCGACTTTCTTGGCCAATTTTGGGCCATATATTGTCAAGCAGGTGACCCACCTACTTTGCCTTTTAACTTGGGCCTTTGAGGAGTTCAACACTTGTTGGGCCTTGCTGCCAATTATCCCTCTAGTCTACTCAATTTGGGCTATAATTGATGCAAATAAGCGGCAGTGTACTCGACCCAATAATTTGGTCAAAAGAGTCCTAATAGGTGATCCACCTACCCTGATAAGTTTTCGAATACTTGAAGGATTAAAGTCGATAAATGTATAGTTAAAGAACCAAACCTGATAAGATTTTGCATAATTAAAGGACTAAGAGTCCGTTTGGATTTGCTTAAGAATGTACCTTTTAAGTCAAAAATAAAAAGTCAAACTTAAATGACTTTTAAGTCGAAAAAATAAAAAAGTAGGGGAGACCTATTTTTGGTTTTTTAACTTATTTTAAGTCATTTTATCTTATTTTTAACATTGCCAACTAACTTATTTTAAGTCATTTTTTGACTTATTTTATAGTAAGTTATTTTTATATTTGCCAAATACTTCCAGAAGTCAAAAATCGACTTAAAAGTAGATTTGACCAACTTTTAAGCCAATCCAAACACCATCTAAATCCGGTAAGTGTAAGTTAAGAGACTATTTTAGACTTATTTCAATAATTCAAGGACCATTTGTGGCGTTTTCTCTAGTCGAGGGTACTAATAGATGTTCTTTATTTTAATTTATTTGTCTGATATTTCTTTTTATTATATATTTGAGATGAGGTAAAAAATACTATAAATTATAATAATTAACAACTTAAAATATTTAAAAGACATATAAAGTTCGGTTGACTATCAAATTTTGTTATTGGTGCCTCATAAATTGGGACAAAGAAAGTGACATACACTAAAATCTCACTAAATTAATATAGGTGGGATCATGAAATATTATTATTTTGTAGAGGTATTATTTAATCGATAAATTAATATTTATTAATTTATCATAATTTATCGATTAAATAATACCCCTACAAAATAATAATATTTCATGGTCCCACCTATATTAATTTAGTGAAGTTTTAGTGTATGCCACTTTCTTTGTCCCAATTTATGGGGCACCAATAAAAATATTTGATAGTCAATCGAACTTTATATGTCTTTTAAATATTTTAAGTTGTTAATTATTATAATTTATAGTATTTTTTTTCCTCATCTCAAATTTATTAATTTAAAGAGTATCTTCATATTTAATGAAGGTTAATTTTGATTATATTGAAATCATTGCATCTTACTAAATTATGTATCATATTTATTGAATTCACATAAAAATAAATTTATGGAGCAGTTCAAAAATCACTTATCGCATCTAGAACAATGTTACATGTTTAGAGGTCCACAACTTAGAAGAAATTGTGGATACCATCGGAAAAAATAACATTGATGATGAAGTTGAAAATGATACAATACCTTTGGAACCAATTACGCGTAAGAAAATACTTATTGCATTTAGAACTCTTCACGATTTTATGACACAATTCGAAAAGACAACACCGAAACTTTTGAATGCAATAGAAAAGTTAGAAATGAGCTTAACTAGATTGAAATTTTAACAGAAAAAATAAAACACAAACAAATCATAATAGTTAACAATTTAAAATATTTAAAAGGTATATAAAAGAATTATTTGGTCAAATTTAGATTGCTAAAATTTAAAAATTGGTCAAATTTAAATTGATGAACTCCAAAAATTAAGATTTAAAGTCAAATTTAAATTTCTAAAATCCGAAAATTTAGATTTAAAAATTGGTCAAATTTAAATTGCTAAAATCTGAAAAAAAATTATTTTAAAATTGGTCAAATTTAGAAATGGCTAAAATTCGAAAATTTAAATTTAAAAGTTAGTCAAATTTATGAATTGCTAAAATCCAAATATTTACATTTAAAAGTTAGTCAAATTTATTAGTAATTGCTAAAATCCTAAAATTTAGTTTTTAAAGTTGGTCAAATTTAAATGGGAAACTTACATAAATATACTATAAATAAAAAATATTTACCATTTATAGCAATAACATTTTTTTTTCACTTGATCACTTTTAATACATGTATAATACACTTTTAATTCATATTACAAAGAACAATTTATTATTCACATATA
>JAJOOS010026799.1:0-14565 GCA_029582725.1 Solanum chiquidenum
AAGATACTGGGGATAAGGGATGCATGCGAGCTTTTTTTCCACTTCTGACCGATGAGATTGTTGAAAGGGTTAATGCTGAAGGGTGTGAGCTAAGTGCATTGGCTGGTTGTGTGATTGCGGAGGCATTTTTGTTAAAGTTATGCTTGAGGTTTCTGGAGGATGGTTCCCCGAAAAGAATTACAGGACGAATTGAGGGCATGGATCATTGCTTCCATCACTGGGCTTCAGAATCCATACTTCTTTGGTTAGTGTCTATGATTGAAATTGCTTTTCTATTAAAGTTTGCACAATCTGTAAAGTGTTTGACTTTTCAATCTCATGTGCGGTACACCTTCCGAATCACAGTACTACACTCTGTATAATTTATTTTTCTCCTCATTTTTGTTCAAACTTCAAATTTTTTGGTAAAGGGCTCATTGAATTCCTGCCAAAGTGACAAATTATACCCAATCTTCTCAAAACCAGCAATTGTGATGCTAGTGAGTTAAATAACAGGCAAATTTACCTCTTTGGACAGTTCAAAGCACAAAATCTCCGTGAAGTGACTGCATTTAACCTCTGAGAAATTAGGAACGTGTTATATAATTTCTATTAATGCAGATACTCCTTTGTATGAACACTCTTTTCTATGTGTTACTGTTCTTATTAAGTGCTGTCATCCTTGGATCTGTGAGTTCATTGCTTTAGAATTGTTTGGGAGTTATATTTCTGATGGCTTTGGTGGTGCCAATTGATGATCATAAAGATGAGTGTAGTGGTCATTGTAAAAAAGAAAAATAATTTTACATTTTGGATCGTTATGCTATCGTGCCTATGTGATGGGGAAAACGCATAAAATACCTTTTCTTGTAAGGATATAATATTAGAATAGCTTGATCATGCATTATGTCCAATATGAACTTTTTGCTTATGTTGCCGTGACTCTTTCTTGGAAAGTTATGAACAATCACCCAGGAACGTTTCTTCTTCTTTTGTTTTCGTTTGGTGGCTAAGTTGCTGAACTTCTTGATAAGTGGTGTGGGATTTCTTTGAGACCTTTTCTTCTCTTCATCTTATGTCATTTGATTTTCTTCTTCTTTTGTTTTGTGTTGGTGGCTAAGTTGCTGATCTTCTTGATGAGTGGGGTGGGATTATCATTGTTCTTTGTGAAACCCTTTCTCCACTTCATCTTATGCCATTTCTAAACATATTTTTCAGCTACATTAGCTTAAAGAATAAGTCATTACATCCTTTTTCACAAATTCTGTTCCTTTGCTCTTGTGGATCCTCTCTTTCACCCTGATGCTTTGTTGCATCGCTACAAAAATAGGTCAAATTAATCTAGCTTCTCTTTTATGGTATTTGATTCACTTTGTTGCATGGCTGCGAAAGTAGAGTATCTAATATCCTTCGTCTTTATGGAAATCTCATATTTCTCTCTTTTTTTATAGTACTTGTTGACTTCATACCATCCTATTGTTGTTAGAGCGGAAATGTGGATGGGCACCAAGATTTATTGGGTCTTTAAGCTCAAAACATAATTAAAACGTTGGTTTTATGAAGGTGGGATTTTTTTTTTTTGGTAAGGACATTCTTTCCTTGTTTGTTAATTCCAAAAAGAAAGACATATTTTCCCCAATGGAGGCAAAGACACTAGGTGTTTTTTCCCCAAATCTTGGTGGATAGAGTTGCTTGGTACTTGTGCCGCTGGGAACATGTATTGCATGGAATACGTCGAGCCGCATGCAAGTTGGTGTGGACACCACTGATATGCATAAAAAAAGAATGACATATTTCTATAATTGGAAACAATTTAACTTTGATCGTCATTTTATCCCTAATGAGAAATGTTTACGGCCACACAACCGTTACAACACATTTAAGACCATAAGTTTCAGAAGTCTCATAACCAGTGCTATCAAAAGCAAAATGTGCAAAAAAGTCCTAAGGTCTGTTGGGGATTTAAGTGCAAAAAAGTTACTCCCTCCATCCTATTTTATACGAAGTTTAAGAAAGAAAGACTCTTGAAATTTGTGGTCTAAAATAAGTGATAGATGTTTGTGTGGCTGTAAATAATTTCATTAAGGGTAAAATGGACATTTTAAAGTTAAATTATTACTAAATATATGTGTGTCATTCTTTTTAGACCGAGTAAAAAGGAAAATGAGCCATATAAATTGGGAGAGAGAGAGAGAGTATAACGTTTGTTGGGCCTTTAAGCGTAAATAAAGCGTGGGCTTTAATGAGAAAAGGCAAAGGGAGACAAAATACAAATATGTATGTTTAGTCCTAGACTAATAATTTATAAGCATGAATGACAAATATATGAACTAAGAAATTGAAAAATAATTATGATAAAGTGAAATATCAGTTGTTTAGTGTCGCATCTTCGGAAGAGGTTCATTGGAAAGGAAAAGTATCCCTTAGAACCTTGATGATGACATTGAAGCACACATTAAGCACACATTAAGTGAGGCGAAGCGCTCAACACATTTTTAGCCTCGCTTCCGGGCTCAAGCGCACATTTGACAATACTTCTCATAACCACACAAATGTTATGGTATGTTACATACGACACATTTTGAAATTCTTCCTTTCTTTGTTAAAATGCGTACCAAGTCAAACTATGCCACCTATGCGGGTTACCTCTCCTATGTGGTTTGCGAGCTATTGCATAGGAGCGGGGGTTTTACCCTGTGCGCACTTAAAGGATAGCGGCTGCGGGTTTCCCTTGTCATAAAAAAAGAAGAAGTCAAACTATGCCACCTAAATTGGAGTGGAGGCAGTACATGGGTATATATTAATAATGTAGATTTGAGCAATGCTATTTTCCTTCGAAGAGTTCTTGATAAGGTACTTTTATTCTTAAATTAATATTGTCTTTTTATCCGGTCAACCTTTTCACAACTTTGTTAACTTCTGGCTGCCAGAAATCATTCAACTTCAAGATTTCCCCTACAACCCCAAGAATGTTACGGATATTGGATAATTGTTGCCACTGTAATCCACAAATCCATGAAGAAGTATAAATCTTCAGAACTTTCTTTACTAGTATCACTCATATTTCTGAACGATGATACATAGTTTTGACATAACCTCAAATAATCAAATCATATTTCCACAAAGTAATAAAGTATCATCAGATGAGAGTGGCTGTTCTACCTCTCTTCATCTGCTACTTGAAACCCCCAATGGAACGTCCTGCTAACTAGCCTGCTTAATGCTTCCATAACAAAGAGGAATAAAGATTTACCATATTCTATTGATCCCTTAAGCATAATACAATGTATAAGATGGAGAGGGAATATATATAGAGTTGCTTTTGATCCATTCACGTTGATTGTTGAATTTGTTTTTCCATTCGTCTCTGAATTTAATTCCTTATGTTGGCTTTATTCTTCCATATTCCATGAATTCTGTTTTCTTACCTGTTTGACTTCTCTGTATTGCATTTTTCTCTATAATTTTGTGATTTTCAAACTATACTAAGTTCTCCTTTGTTGAATTCAGAGACCCTTTTAATGATGCTGCTGGAGCCATCTTTACCAACAGCCTCCCTATTGGTTAGACATCTTTGCCCCACTGTCTTTGAGTCCTTTACTCTCTTTCTTTTTTTGATAAACAATGAGTTAAAACCTGTGCAAAACAGTTTTTCGAGAGGTTCGAACATGTGGCCTTGGTCACAGTTTGAGCTCACTTCACCACTGTTCTTTAGCTTTACTCAAATTGTAAGAGCTAATAATGCGCAAAGCATCTTGTGAGGTTTGAATAATGTGGCCAGAGTTTTAACTCGAGGAAATGATCTCCTATAACCACACACAATTTGACTAAAAGGAAATGACCATACAAAGATCTCGTGTTATTTTTACATTTCTCGTGTTATTTTTTGCTGATCTATCGTAGGAGAAGAGATATAACTAAAAGTAACTTTATAATGGACTACACAACTAAATCTCCCTTTTAACTAACTTGTCTGCTGGGCCCCACTGTCTTTGAGTCTTTTGAACCCTCTCATAGTTAGTGACTTTTTCAGCTTAATATCCTAGCTTTTTGGGGAAGAATTCTCTGGATTGTTTTTAGTTTCTTTTGGCAGAAAATACTTTGTAGAATAATGTTCTGAATTTACTAAATGCTTTTACATTGCTCATTTGATGACTCTAGTGTGTCAATAGGCTTCATCAAGTAGAAGTTCTCTTAATTATGCTTTTGTTATAGTTTGAGGATTCTCATATTTTCACCTCCTATTCTGCTGCAGAATTCGGACGATGAGAGGTGCTTAAGAAAAATTCTCTATGATGCCGTGGTAGTGGTGGAATATTCTTTCTTAAAGCTTGAGCAAATGGATCAGCTCTCTGCCAAGAATGTGAAAAGTATTATCATGGCAAGACTGTTAGCTACTGGTGAAGCTATAGAGTTGAATAGGTATGAAAACTCGGGCATCATGCTCTAAGTTCTTTTTGAGATACTGAAATTTGATTTTGTTTCTTTGTCTTCAGAAAACAGAAGGACCACACGAAAGCAATTTCTTACACAAATGCCTTTTCTGGTTCTAGTTTACCTCCTCTGATAATCAAATGGATCAGAAGTAAGATTGATACAGAAGACAAAGCGAGTGAACCAAGTAGTTCATCCCCTGCTACATTCTTGAGCAAGTAAATTGAATAACTCTTTATCACACAGTTCTGCACTAACTACCAAGTTAGGTTGGCCGTTTATGCTATACTGGTAAACATGCATCAGAATTGCTATTGACTTGAATATTACAGGGTGGATTCTTAACATTGAAAATGGTGGGATAAGAATCTTTGACAATAACATGTCAAAAATCCGAGCTAAATTGTTGCTCGAAAGTATGATGGAGGGCTTTGAACAACCTGCTTTGAAAGATGGCAAGAAAAAATCGGAGAATGATATTCTGTTCTACATAGATAACAAAGGAGAAGAAGATGAGGAAGAAGGTGATGCTAAGATGAATGAATCTGCTAGTGCTGCCTTTGTTTCTTCTGCCCATACAATGGAATCAGCAGAACCTGAAAGAAGAAAGCGCAAAGGAAAAGATTCAGAACACAAAAGCAGGGTGAAGTTCCTCAAGTATAGCCTTCGTGAAATTTTTGGTTCAAACGACCAGCCCTCAATTGCAGATAGTGATGATTCAAGTAGCGAGAGTGAGGTGGAGAATCCATTGACAGACGAGGAATGATAAGTGGTTATGAGCTCACTCAGGTTTCAAGAACACACTCTCTGAGAAATGGATCTGTGTGCGTTAAACAAGTAATGTAACAGCAAAACATCAATAGTTCCCAATTATACATTTAAGTTGAGCCGAAGAGGATTACATATGCATGAAGAGACAATCTATATGGTGTCCATTAGATGCATTCATCAAACTTATCCTCCATGAAACCAAACGTATCTCATAACCTTTCAGACTTGAGATACCACTGAGAAAAGCTTGCTTCAGTCCATTAATGGACTTATTCATTGAAACCTTCAAGGTGGACAGTTCTCCATTGAGAAAAATGGTCTTAACATTCATCTGGTGAAGCTCGAGGTCAAAATGAGTCACCAGTGTTGTAATGATTTTGAAGGCATTTTTAATGGCCAACGGTGAAAAGGTCTATAATCTATTCCTTTTTTTCTGGATAAAATCTTTTACCATCAATTAGGCCTTATATCAATCAATATCTCCACGATGTTTTATCTTCAGGTTGGACACAACAATGTCCCAGACACAATTACCATACATGCACTTCATAACATCAAACCATTAATTTGATTTAGCACTATTAATATTATCTTGATTGTAAGTCATATGATCCTTAATTTGACTAATATTATACATGATAATCATTAGATAACATATCTGTTCATTCTTGGTGATCTTCAAAGAAAAACTCTCTAGAGCTTTAGCAAGTTGTTCAGCTTATTAGCACTTCCATATTTCTATCATAATAGGAGCAATATCATATACGTTGCTAATTATCAAATGCAACTACAGTTTTAGTAATTACCATTTGCAGCATAATTTGGTTGCCAAGTCCCTATATTCAGTTTATTCGTTTGCGCAAATATTACAATCTGTGTCGACTGTAATTGTTCGTGCAAGAAATATAGCCTGTATCAACTATATTCATGCGCACAATAGATAATACATGTATCATGGTGTATACAATATACAAGGAACTACATTCATTCATTCTAGTTTCACTTATATTCATTCATTTTGCTATATCAATTGTTAACAACTTGTATCACTTATATTCATGCTCTCTAATTTCATATGAAGTCATTTGAACTATTGTATCAATTGTTAAAAGCTTGTATTCGTTTGCTCTAATTTTACTAATATTTATTCGTAGCTACCATTCAATTGTTACCAACTTGTATAGGTTATATATATTCACTTAATTTCGTTGTATCAACAAATACAGCCACGATAGGTATATGCACTTGCTCAATAAACTTTATTTTCTCTCTCATACGATGAAATATGGTGAAGATATGCACAAAAATTAAGAAGAAGGACACCCATATATATAACCTAAAGTCATCAGCCGTTGAAGATATATACAACATACCCCATTCATTAATGTACACACTATATCTCATAAATTAAAATTATCAAAAATCCGATATGAATATTACAGATAAATTTGAGAGCAAAAATAAAGCTTTGAGATATGAGAGGGATCAAAAAGGAGAGGAGACTACAAGGCACCTTGGACGGGTTTTTCACCAAATACACAGTCCTAAGACCAAAAATTGGATCACATCATGAATCCAGTCCCGACACCACCATAACCTAATTGTAGATTCATCTCCTTTTCACCTTCCTCCACCATAAAACAATGTCTTCTTAGATAGTTTTTTTGATGAGCGATAGATTTTCACTCTTTTGAGGCCTTTTTAGTTCAACAAGTAGTGTGCTCAATGCCTAATTATGTCATATTCTGATGATATTTTGATGGTTTGCAGATATGCAGCCTAAAAGATAAAGCAAGGATGAATACATGAAAAAGAGGTCAAAAACATTGAAAGGAGTGCAAACTCCCAACTAGGAGTCGCCTAACCAAAAGGGCGGATCGTCCAAGTGGCCTTACCTTGCTTAAAGTGACAGTGCTCACAATTGAAAATATTCAAGGTAGGTCGGCGGATTGAAAGATAAAATGACTACTCACTGAAGCTGAATGGGTGAACTAGAAGACCATCGCCGAAGTTGACAGATCCCTGAGTTAAAATGAAGGCTTAAAAGGTGAACAAGGTGGTAATCATCGATCTGCCGAATGTGAAAGGCAAACTCAATCGAGGCCGCCTACTAAGACTCAAACACCTGAACCCTGAAGCAAATGAAGGGCGAGCTGAAGGAAAAACGACGATCCGCCGAACTTGATTGGCGAGCCCGACTAAGGTCGCCGAGTTGGTCATGTAGTGGATTTTGGGCCAAAATTTGGAAAACTATAAATAGGCCTAAAGAGAGAAAATGTATCACTTCTAAAAATCACTTTTTGGAATCACTTTTTGAATATCATCTTGAGAGTTTGTTTTGAGAGTTTTTAATCTTTCTACCTTTTGAAAATATTCTTAGTTTTTGGGGTTTTCAATTAACCTTGTAATTGACAATTGGAGGTTCAAATTTAAGTGAGTTTTGAAGATTAAAGCTAAATTTCAATTCCCCAATGGATAAATTCATCATGGGTATACTCTCTTTTCCCATTTTTGATGCTTGGCTAAAACCCCAAATCTAGGGGTGTGATTATGTAGTTGAGTGTTGATTTATTGTAGTGGATTTTGTGTCTTGCTATGTTTATTGTTGTAGATTCATGGATTTAAGCTAATTAACATGGGGTTAATTCATGGCTTAAGGTTGCAAACTTAATCCTAGCCTAGATCCTCGATTAATGCTCGAAAGAGATTAATTGATATGGGTAATTAGTTTAATGACTGCAATTCAGATTTGTTACTATATAGTTTGCTTGAAAAAGAAATTGTGGTTCAATTCTAGTTGCCCAGATCTGCTCGAAAGAGAGATTCTAGTAAGGTATTGGGTTGATTTGTGATAAACATAGATGAGACCAAAAAGAGATTCTATGATCTAATCCTATGAGATCGAAAGAAAATTAATGTTATTTAAGATTACCCAGCCTATCCATGATTGTTTAACGATAATGAACAAGCACAATTACCCCTAATTGATAACGATACCAATCCCCACACCCCTAGATCATTTTTAAGTTGATTGAAATCCATCATTTAGTGTAATTGTGTTTCTTGATACCAAAACTCTTTTCGTAAATTTGGTGGAATCATCCATCCATCTCTTTTAATTGCTACAAACGAATTGATTCACACTCTAAATTTCTTAATTGAATTCCTTGCATTATATCACTCCTTATGGGATTCAATCCCGACTCTTTTGTTGAATTTTTATTGCTAACAACCGCTTATTCTCTTACTTGTTTTGAGGGTATCTTGAGCGTTATAAAAAATGACGCTGTTGCCAGATAATGATGGCTAAGAATTCAATTTGTGAAGTTTGTTTGGAAACTTATTTAGTTGTAGTAGATTGTTGTTTGGTGTTGTTATTTTGTATTAATTGCAGATGGAACTATGAGTGGAAAAAAAGTGACGACGTTAGTCACGTCGGACAAAAGGATCACATGGGAGATATGAATGATATGCATGTGAGCATCATTCAAAGCATGGGAGCAATCCGATTGCCTCCTACCACCACCAGAAGGGAAGTGTTCCATGTGACCAGAACTATGCTCCAATTACTTCAATTGCGAGGAATGTTTGGGGGCCTGACTCATGAATACCCCTATGAACACCTCAGGAATTTTATGGATGTCTGTGTGCCATTTAACTTTAAGAACATTTCGTAAGAATCAGTTTGGCTGAGGCTATTTCCATTCTCCTAATGGGAGAAGCCACTAGATGGTTAGCCGAGCTACCTAATAATTCTATCACTTCCTGGAAAGAGCTGACCGACACGTTCCTTGAGAGATTTGTCCCTCCCTCGAAGATGATAAAGCTAAGGGACATCATCCAAAATTTCAAGAGGGTGATTGGAGAGCCGCTTTATGAGACATTGTTGCAGTTTCGAAAGTTATTATTGCAATGTCCAACACATGGTGTTCCTGAAAACTTGCTGATGTAATGCTTCATTGTAGCTTGGATTCTGTCAACAAAGGGCTAGTCAGCCAACTTGTTCAAGGTGGTCTGATTAGGCAGCTATATGAGGTAGAAACATTGTTGCTTGATGACATGACACAAATCAACCATGCATGGCATACTAGAGAGGATCAAGTATCTTCTCTACATTTGAGTATGAGGAAGGAACAAATGGAGACGGATCTTGAGCGTGATGAGAATATGACTAAGATGATGACCCAACTTGACTTGCTATCTGAACATGTCATGGGAAATGGACTTAAGTCGATAAATGCGGTTGGTACAAGCAGTGAGAAATGCCCAGATGATGCCAAGTTTGAGGAATTATACAATGAAGAGGTGATATACTTTGGGAACCAAATTGGTGGTTCTCATCCGAACTATCCTAAATTGGGTGGGAATCAAGGTTGGAACAAGGAAAAAAGATAATGGTTGGAGAAATTAGAGAGATAGAGGTGGAAATTGGAGATATCGTGAGTTTGAAAAAGATAAATATATTCTACCTCATGATCATCCCAAAGCAAAAGATCAAGCTGGACAGGAGGTAAACCTAACGTATGAGATGTTAACAAGGATTTTCAACAAGGTTGAAGTGTTGGATAAGGTGTTGAAGGATTTGAAAAATGATTTATCCACTTTGATTCAAACAATTACTTCTCATTCCGTGTCAATCAAGCAACTCGAGACTCAAATTTGTCAATTCTCTACCAATCTAAATCCAAGGCAAAAGGGAATGTTGCCTAGTGATACCATCTCCAATCCCAAGAATGATGGTTGAAGAGTAAGAATTGTGTCACGTCACGATGTTAAATAAGACACTTCTTGGTAGGCAACCCAAGTTTATTTTATTGCTTTCAATATGAGTGTTGTGAGTGCAGGTTGAAAAGAAGTCAAAAAGTTACAAATGATGCATTAGGCGAGGCGGGTACCTAGTCAGTGATTCTCCGAAATGATTTGGAGGACAGCTTCATGTTCGCCTTCTGAGCCAATAATTTTTGAAAAATGGTACTATCAACTCGGCGAACAGGGACCTTATCAGCGATCCGCTGAATGACACAAAGTGAACTACATCAAGTCCACCGAGTTGGACGTCAGGTTTGGTATTCATACATGCCTCATCGACGAGCTTAAGCTCCTTCGATCCGGTGATTCACCAAACAGGTTCGGTGACGTTAGTCGCAAACTACTGAGTGAGCCTAAAATAAAAAGGCCAAGGGTCTTTTTAAATTTTAAAAAACAACCTTTCATATTTTTGAGATCTTTCACTTCCTATACTCCGCATACCCGTATTTCTTTGTTTTGTGTCCTCGATTGCATGTTTTTATTTGTGTGGAGTGCATTTTGGTGCGTGATTCTCGATCCCAAACCCTTTCTCCCATCATTTTGTTGAGTTATCTTTTCTAAGGTTGGTGTTTCGAAGCTTTCATTGTTGTTTTTTCTTAGAATCGAAGCATATGAGTTGGGATTTACGTTGTTACTATTGTTTTGCTGTTTAATTTGCTTGGGTAGTGTTAAATACTGTTGATTGAACTGTGCCCATGACTTAGGATAGATGATATTGTGCCCAGAATTTCTAAACTTGATTTTGAAGGTTAAGCGTTGAAATTGAGGTGTTATAATTGTTGTGTCTTGATTGAATTGAGTGTGGGTGAAGTGTGATTAGCCAAGTGTTGTGTTGAAGACTTGCATTTGCCTAATGATGGACATAGTGACAACTTTCTTATGGACAAATCGTCGATTTGGGCAATACTATGTGATATTTGAGGAAAGTCTGAGTACCCATGGGCAGAATAACATGTGGGTAAATTGTATAATTGATTGCGAATTGGGAATTGTTTCATGTAAGCGTTTAATGTGTGAAAAATAGAAATCAGGATGAAAATTACTTGTTCGGCAGGTTTGTTCTAGCTTGCCAAGATGATTAGGTGAATCATCGAGTAAGCCCCAACCACCTTTTGAGTTTGAATATGTGACATGGTATCGTCCCATTTGGCGGTCTTGTCTTAGCTCACCAAAACCAACTCGGTGAATTGCCTAGTTGGAGTCTGCCTATTCTTGTTTGGTTTTGCACTATCACTTTCGACAAACTTGTCTTAGCCCACCAAAACCAACTCGGTGGATCGCCGAGTTTTAGTTGACTCCGCCCTACATGCTTGAGTGAAATTAATTCGTATCCTATCAACTTCAGTGAGCTCGTCTAAAATTGCCTAGCCTATTAGGCGAATCGGCTTCCTAGTCGGTGAACCTTAGAACGTATTTTGAACTATGTTTATTTTTGACTAACCTTCACCCGGTCTTTGTTTTGAATTATTGTGCCTTGTAGAAAATGGGTAAATCAAGATGAAAAATAGTTGCCACCTCCGACTCTGAGGGAGACTCTCCCCCTCCCCCCTCCAAAGAGGAATAAGGGATCACCATCAATGAACCCTCTGAGGTTCCGCAACAACAAGCCACTGCACGCGTAAGGGTGAACAACCAAAGAAGGTAAAAGCAAAGAAAAAGATGGAAATCAAGTCCAAGTTGGTACCAAATCTAGTGTCCAATGTGAGTGCCTCCCGAGTTCTCCCTATTATTTCTAAGAGCTCTCAATAGGCTTAAAGCATCGGGAGAGTGAACTATACTTGAGGAGATGTGAATCTCTACAGATAGGGTGATGAGAGATTACCAACTATCTGGGAGACCGTCAAATTCCATAGATTCGAGAGGTTCATGAGAGCCGGTCCTCCCTATGTCCCTGCATGGGTGAGGGGGTTCTATACGACCTATGCTAAGGCCATGCCTAAGAAGAGGAAAGACACAATTTTGAAACCCTTGGACGAAGTTAAAGTACGAGGTAAGATGGTTCAATACAGCAATATAATGGTGAAATAAATTATGTACTGGGCACAAAGGGCAACATAGACGAACTGTACAATCTGCGCATGAAGCAGAGTCTAGACACTTTGAAGGGGTGGTTAGCCCCGTTGATTTCTGATGTTACTCCTCCATGGATAGTTGACAGAGCGAAAATAGAAAAGAAAGATATAAACATTGGAGCTAGATATTGGTTCAGTTTCAGCAACAATAACTTGATGCCATAAAAAAATAAGTCAATCTCCAGCACACAAAGGTAGTCCTCGTTGGTACCATTATCGAACTGGAGAAGATATATGTCGGAGCCATAATTGCTGAAGAGATGTTGATGAGAGCTCATGAGGAGTAGACCTCTCTCCCTTTCCCAGTCTTGATCACACAGCTGTGTGAGGCTATGGTAGTGCCTTATCGGGAGAGGACAGATGTCAGGATCAACCCTGCCTCCTCCAATGATATTCAGAGGATTGAGGTGGATTATTTGAGAGATGATGCAACGATGAAGATGCCGCCACCACCAGACACTACCATTGTGGTAGACCCTACTGGCCTTGAGGCCGATACTGCTTAGCCCTCTTCTTCTGTGGAGCCATTAGGTACCACTCAACCTTTCCCTGTCCCTTCTACCTACACATCTACTGCAATTTCCCTTGTATCTCGATCTTCCTTGACCTACGAATAGATCTACCAAATGGGAAACCTTGCCCATTCGGCAGATGTGAGAGTGTCTAGGGTAGAGAGTGAAATGCCTAAGTTTGTTAAGAAGGCCATTGAAGATGCATTAATTCCCATGAGAGGCCAGATGGTGCAGTTTCAGAACACTTAAGCATCATATGGGGAGAAGTTAGTAAACCTCACTGGTAGGATGGAGTCAAGAGAAAGAGCGAGGGTACCTCTATTGAGTTGATTTTGATGAGGGGAGAGATTACTACCTTAAGGGATTATGTGGAACAACTGAAGTCCATTAATATTTCGATGCTTTGGGGTGAAGGCCCCTTACCTGATGTGCCTGAGGTAGTCCCTCATTTCGAGCCGAGAGTGGATTCACCTAGCGTTGTGGCTGAGCAGCCTAATGATGGTACCGAAGAGGTTGGTGATACAGATAAGGAGGAGACTGATGAGGATGAGTTCTTGCGCGAGGATGAGTGACTGACTGTTCAGACGCTGACAGAGTTGCAAGCTATAAAGGAGATGATAGTGTATGCCACGTTGGAGAGATATCGTTTGGAAACTTTAGCC
The DNA here is from genome assembly GCA_029582725.1 of Solanum chiquidenum. Classification (NCBI taxonomy): domain Eukaryota; kingdom Viridiplantae; phylum Streptophyta; class Magnoliopsida; order Solanales; family Solanaceae; genus Solanum; species Solanum chiquidenum. The sequence continues at coordinate 13,240 of JAJOOS010026799.1, forward strand.
GTTTGCATTAGTGAAGTTTCTTGAGACTCCACCATTCCTTCTATAGATATGTCGAGTATTGATGCCTCGGTTGATTCTACCCTGCTGACTTCCGCCCCTATTTTGTCGAGCTCTGATGTATGAGATGGTGCCATCCCCTCCGAGACTCCAAATCAGAGCACTTCACAAGCATAGCCTGTCAGGGGGATCTCACTCTCCTCCCAAACTTATTTTTTAGCATTGATGACACTTTGTTTTTTATTTTTGTGGGGTAAGGGCACTTGTGCCTACATTCCATTTTTTATTGTATGTTGTTATTTTCATTTTTATTTTGAGACATTTGTAGTATTTTGGTTTTTGTTATAATAACTGATGGTTTTTTATTCTTTTGTCTCTCTCTACCCTTTTACCCCATGATTTTAGAGTTTTTAAATGATTGAGAATGCTTGAGTTTTCATTATTGATATTCGAGGATCAATTATGTTCAATATCTATGTCTTCGATAGTACTCGTGATGAGAAATGTGTTGTGTTAATCCTGCAAGAAGTAATAGGCGTGGCCTCACTTTTCAATGATCTTTTTGGTTCTTGTGTTGACTAGCTGCATTTTGATGTGATCCTTGCAATGAACATTGCACAAAAGCTTCTTGATTTTTGTAGAGCTGTGCTAAACGATTGTGTTTGAAGTGCCATGTGTGGTGAGCTCCTACATGAAAGCACACTTATTGAATCCTAAAATTTGCCTTGTTACTCTAATTTTCTAGCCTTGGTGAATGCAAGAAATGATCTTGGGAATGAATTTTGAGAGGGAACCCAAATATTCACACCTTTTGTGACTACCTTGTGAGGGTGTAAAACCATCTTGACACCATTTGAGCCTAAACCATTTGTTGCAAAACTTGTTGAAACCTCTTGAGCCAAATTGTTTCTGACTTCTCACACATAAATTCTTTTTTAAACATTGGTTTGTTTGAATAGACAAGTAGGTCAAAATCCTAAGTTGGGGATGTGGAAAGGAAGGAGGAAAGAAAGCCAAGTAGAAAGTGAAGAAAGAAAAAAAGTGAGATTAAACTTTGAAGCTTGTTGAAAAAATAAGGAACCCCTCTTTGTAAAAAAAAAGGGAGTAAAAGTTTGAAATTGAAATGAAAAAGAAAGTGTAACGACTCAGAAAAATGATAGGTTAAGCAAGAGCCTATGACTTTGTGTTGACTTTATAATGAGGTTCTATGAGGGGTTTTTATGTAATTTCGTTTTAATTGTGTTACATCCAACAATTTAAAATGAATATGAAGAAGCTTGAAATTGGAAGTAGTCACTTTTGGAAAAGTTCAGAACCTGGAAATTTGGT
>JAJOOS010026800.1:0-13948 GCA_029582725.1 Solanum chiquidenum
TGGCTGAACGTGCCACATCAGCACAAAAGGTGCACAAAAATACAAAAAAAATGAGTTCAGGGGGGTAATAGGACCCTAGTTAAGTTTAGGTGTGTCTCTGGGATTTCGGTCATAGTCTAGGGGGGTACTTATGCATTATCCCAAAAAAATATATAAAGATATATATAAAAGGAATTCATTAAGGGTATAGTTGTCATTTCAATAAAAAAAATTATTGTTGTGGGCCTCGAAATTTACTCCTAATGTGCACAGAATAAGTGCACATCACGCGTTTTGCCAGGTAGGACTCGCGTATTTATTTATTTAAAAGTTGGATAGTTAAAGTGTATGTTTGTACACTATAAAAGTTTGAGGTCAAAGTTAAAATTTGAAGCCAAGTTTAGGGTCCAATATATGTATTATGCTTTAAAACAAAAATCAGTCCCAAAATTTCAAAATTTTGTTTTGATTCGTGTTTTTGTAGTTATTTTTTACCTTAGATCTTTCATCTCTAATGTGTTTTGTGTCTATGTTCAAAATTTCAAATAATTTGAAGTTGTGGAGAAAATTCTACCATTAAAGAATGTTAAAGTTTTGAAACTTTGAAGAAATTTCAAGTGGGTTTTGTTGAGTTAGGTTGAATTCGAGCTCAAAAATATTGAGTTTTGGTATCTAGCTCGGAGAAAAACTACTCTTGAAACTTGAGGTGATTTTGTGAAGAATTAAAAAAGTTTGAAATTTGTAAATTGTTAATGTTCTTTATGTGTTCTTAAGGAAAAAGAAACAAAAAGAATATATTTGATCCAAAAATTCCAATTGAAAAGTGTTAAAAGTTGTTTGATGTGTAAAAAGTGGTTTTGCAAAGGATGAGTCTTGACATATTTGAGCATTTTTCCTTTAAAAAATAACAAACAATAGCGCTTTTTACTTATTATTAATTTTAAAAAAGAGGTCCTCTCTAGGAATCGAATCCCAACCTCACAATCTAAAACCAAACACTAGAACTAGTAAACCATCCATTCATTTGTTATCATGGGTTCCTTTATTTAATATTAAATATATTTTAAGAATTATACAAATAATGTATCGAATTTTGTCGAATGACCACGGGTTTTGATGACCCATTTTTTACACGTAAATTCGCCACTGACTAGCGCCATCACCAACTAACACCAACGCATCGTCAATCACCACACATTTTTCAACCGTCATTATCACCACCACTAACTACTGACATTAGTCAACTTCGCTATTACAATCACTGCACCACTATCAACTGTAATTAATATGAGAGTCACCACAACACCTACCACTTCCACCATCATAACTATCACCACCATCATTACTAGCAACTAACAACAACTATTACCATCACCTCCATCAATACAAACTATTTCACCATCACTAGCAAGCTTATATATTTTTTTAAAAAATTAATCGAATAATGATTTTATTTTATTATTTTTAATTTTTTAATTAATAATTATATTTTTAATATGTACATGTAAAATAAATTATTTACATTTAGATGTTGAAAAATAAATAGTTTTTATCGGTCTGTATTAAAGTGAGACAACGTCTTAATCATTCAGATTCAGACGTCTAAATCTTAATAAAAACAATAGGTATGTTGCCTATCTCGTAAATTCTTATTGGGTTCTTTTACTTAAATGCTACTGTCAATATATGAGCCTACACCCTGGACGTGGCCGACACTCGAGAATCATTGATGGTCCCCAAGCGAACCCTCATCCTGGCTGACTACAAGCGAAAGACTAACTCAAGCATATAAAAGCTTAAAACTGAATAAAATTCAAATACTCAACTTTAGTATAATCTGAACGATACTCAATAGATAAACTTCGAGTTCGTAAAAAAAACAACTCAAAGAAGATACATACTAAAAACTACTCAACTTTGTCTATCTTTGAAGCCTTTACAATTACAGAAGGATATCGGGACAAGACCCACGACATCTCAATACTACTAACTGTAAGATAAAGGTGAAGTCCTCCGAAATGTAAGAAGGCTCACCAAAGCTTACTGGAATATCCCATGACCTCAACCAAATGCCTGTTGATGATCCTAAATATCTGTATCTGCATTATGAAATGATGCAGGCCAAATGGCTCAGTACATGAAATGTACGAGCATGTAAGGGGAATTCTAAAGCATAAACATAAGCTTGAACTGATGGAAAAGAACATACTTACCTCTTCTCAACTCACTCAACTTAACTCAACCCAACTCAACTCAAAGAAACATAGTTCAACTCAACTCAGAGAAAATAGGACTCAACTCAATAATAAGATATTCAACTCAGTGAAATAAGGCTCAACTCAATAATGAGATACTCGATTATGTGAAATAAGGATCGACTCAATAATGAGAAATAGAGCTCAATTCAACAATAAGATACTCAACTCTATATACTCAACTCTGGATACTCAACTCAATATAAAGCAACAATAAAAGATGCAATATATGGAAAGCTTTTAAAACAGTAGATATCAACTCAATGTATTGAAGAATACAATAATAACTCAGTTTGCATATAAAAATACAATATAACTCTGTGTGTATAAGAATACAAAATATCTCTGTGGGAGTTTCTCTAACCGACAACCATCACTATGAACTATGTGATGATACATCGTCTAACCCACGCTGCCAGAGTCATCCTATACTTTGCCGGGGTATAGAACCTACAACTAAGTGGATCCACTAGTCTATGCTAAAAGCATTAAGGAATCATCTAAAAAGTACGACCATTTCTACCCACATTGGCTACATGGTTTATGGGGGCTGTGAGTTGTATGAACTCTCTCTCATATCGGTGCTCAATACTACTCCAAAAATATACTTAGCTCATTATATTTTAAAGAAAACATTTTCTGTTTCTGTGGTTTGAGATTATTATTCAAAAATATTTCTCTTAAACTAGATGGTACTTAAAGTTACTCATGAACTCTTTTGAAAATCGGTGATTCCTCTCATCTTAAATGTGAAAACATTTAATCTGAGGAATACTTAGTTCCCATATATCATTTTTAAGAAAATTCACTCAACTCTACTCTTTCTCAAACTCAACTGCTCAAGTCTTAAAACAAGTTTAGAATTTTTTTACAAGACTTCTCAAAATAAGGTTCACGCCGAATTATGGACGTGATCGACTCAATTCAAGGTTTTCAATAACCATACATAGAACTCAATACTTGGAACTCAACAACTCAGAACTCAAGAACTTCAATGATACTACTTATTTCAAGAGTACTCAACTCAGAGGGTTCATGCAAAATTATGGGCATGAACAACTCAACTCATGGACTTCATGAGACTACTCATCTCAAGAATGTTCAACTCATAGGGTTCATGCGAAATTGTGGGCATGACCAACTCAACTCAAGGACTTCATGGGTAATATGTAATAGTCCCATGATTAGGAATATAATCTCAAAAGGTATTAGGAACTCAATACTCAAGACATAGAACTTGAAGATACTACTCCTCTCAAAGATGCTGAAATTATGAAGTTCATGCAGAATTATAAGCATGAACGACTGGACTCAAGGGTCTACATAACAATATGGAACTCGGTATACGAATCTTACCATTCTCATACTTACTTCCTCAAAACTTAACTCAAATTAGATAGTTGATCTCAAAGGATTCACAATTGAACTCAAAGGCTTTGTTGAACTCTACTCTTAACTCTCTCTAGAATTTGAATTATGAATTCAAGAGTTATGATTCATGATATGAAGAATCTCGTGATGACAATGTAGACTCATGAATGCATTCTCCTCATTCTCATACACTTTTGCTCGAGTCTTGATACAAGTTATTAGAAATTGTAGAAGACTCCTCAAAAGAGACTCAAAGGGACTTTCCCAAAATGTTTGAAAGAACTCACAAGACTTAACTCTTAACTCTAACTTGAATTTGAATTATGAATTCAAGGTTATGATTCATGTTATGAAAGGATTCTAGGTGTTTATAAGCATTTTAGAGTGATTAGAATCAAAGGGGAGTGAAGGTACACTTTAAAAGGACTCAAACGGGACAACCGACGGAAAATGAGCCAGGGCAGGCGACTCTAGCGCACTGCTGGTGCGGGGGCGTCAGCCCCTAATTAAACTTTAGAGGCACTATCTTGGCGCACTTCTGGGATGCCGCCCCAGCCCCTTTCCAGAAGTCTCCGACGAATTTTATTCTTCAATTTTTTGCCCTAATTCGCCTAGAATCAAATGATTTCTCGTCAACTCACTTAGATTTGAATACCCAACATAAGTACACAAGAATATACTCAAAAACAACCCTCAAGTTCAAAGAGTTTATCGCAAGAACTCATCAAACACATCCTAATTCAAGAATGAAAGCAAAACATCAAGAAGACTCATCAAGAACTTAAATCTTTCAATATTTATGAACAAATTCGAATATGTAAATCATGATTGGAGTGTGGGGTGAACGAAACCAACACTATGGAAACTTATATAACTCTTAAGGATCAAACCCTTGGCAAAAATCTGCAACGAAACTCAAGAATCTCGACGAACGCTTTGATCATTTCCTATCTTCTCCTCTTTTCTCTTCTTTTCTCTTCTTGAACTCTCAACTAAAACCCTAAGCGTATATTAGGATTATAAAACTGAACCAAATTATTTTAGACCCATAAAACTTTACTAAAAATGAATTAATCTGGTTGGGTAAGGAAAATACCAAAATACCCCTCATAATTTTGGGTAACTTTCCTCAAATGGACAGGCTGACTTCAAAAGGGCATATCTCACTCATCCAAATTCGAAACTTAGCAAATTCGGTGGTGTTGGAAAGATAATCCAAAGACCTTTCATATGATATCTTATGAGAAACCTAACTCATCATGAATTGAAAGTTATTATCATTTGAAGTTGACCCAAAACTTAAAGAACTTACGAATAACTTGAATGAATTATGCTTAGTTCTTTTTGGAACTCAAGGTGCTACATCTAGTGACATTAACACTCACAAAATTTTTAAATTCCTCGGTAAAATCCTACTCACAATGAAGGATAGTTCAAGTCTGAGCTCAAAAATTTTCCGGGGTGTTACAGCTACTACTAAAGTTTGAAGATATTTCTTATATAATCAACTTATTAAGCAAATTGGGTCAACAATTGTGTCTGATTTAGGGTGAGTTGAATATATTATTATTAATTTTTTAACATTATTTCTAAAACTTTAAAATTATCATGTCATTACTTAGGTATGTGAAATTGTATTTTTTTTTAGCCAAAGTCAAGTGATTTTTGAAAAACAAAACAAAATTAAGTGATTATAGATAACAATAATAATAAGTTGAGTGATCATACATGCCACTAACTCTAACTTTAATTAATTGCCCTTAATGTTGATTTTGATGGTATATATAGTGAAGATGTTGGTGATTTTAGATAGTGATGAAAGAAGAAGAATTAATATTGTAAGTTGACATTTATTTTGACTAAATAAATGTTAATGGAGAAAGGACAAATTTAAGTCACTTTTATAATATTGAAGACATATATGGACAAATAATATAACAATAAAGGCATACATAAATCAATAGCAACAAAATATAATATTAAACTTGTTTCAATAATAAAGGTGCAAATATGACCATTTCTGTTATAAAATGGATGTCCACATTAATATATTTTGTGGTAAAATATTTGTACATGATTAATAACGTTTCAAAGACACTTCATCCAATAGTAAGCGTCAACGATCGTTAGTTAGTAATATAACCCAACTAAGTGAGTTGGGGTCGAGTTCCAAGGGAGTGGTACGTATTTGAGAATCAATAGAAAAACATGAATATGCTCAAGTCAATTATAGGTAAAAATATTTACGAATAAAAGCATGGTTCAAGTTTGGGGTGACACAGGTGTCAAATAACAGGGGATTTGGGTTCAACTATCAGCTACAACAACAAATAACACGAAAATAACAAATATGGAGACGGGTTCTTGGATGTGATTGGATTATGGGCTAAGGTAGACAAATGGGTGATTGCAATCAATAGTGAATAGCTATAAATCAGTGATAAACTTTCTCTCAAACAATTTACCCCAAATTAAATTGGTTTCTCTCGAACACCAATAAGTAGCAATTAAGAACAGCCTACGCTTTAGTCCATTCACTCTCTTGAGCTGAATGTGTGGAAAAGGGTTTAGGATTCACTCTCTCGAGCCAAACCCATGACAAACCAATACCCACAGACCATCAAATCAGTAATCATGGTTTTAAAACCCCTCTCTCGAGCAGGCCAAAAACACGAAGGTAGAGTTGCATTTGCAACTACAACCCTTTAGATTAAGCCACAATTACTGAATGAAATCACTTTTAAACAGTATTTATACTATCAATTAACAATATCCAACAACTAAATCAACCCATAATCACATAATCACACCCCAAGAATTGGAGTTTTAGCTAGACATCATAAAAAGATAGAAATCGTTACCAAATTGTGTTTCCATCAACTGGGTAAGATTGATATTGTCTTTACAAAGGTCTAAGATGAAGAATCTTCAACACCCACTTCCAATTTCTCAGAAATGGAAATCTTTAAATCTTCAAAGCTAAGGAAATATTGTCTCAAAACTCAGTTTTAAGCTCTCTAACTTGAAAACTGAACAATAATGAAAAATTGATAAAAATCTCCTTCTAATTCAATACTAAACTAAAAATTCAAACATGTATTTATAGTCCCCAAAAATATGCTATGAAGGACCATTCGGCGCGATAAGTCGGGATCGTCGATACACTCGGTGATCCACCCTTTGGTCAGTTCCATCGCCTTTTTGCTTTAACCTACAACAACTTCCAAGTTTTGTAACTTTGGGCGATATAGCACTACATTGCGGAACCGTTTGGCAACTCGCCGACTGCTCCTTTCTATCGCCAACTTGATTTTCTCCTTCAGAGCTTGGCACACTAGAACACTAGGCGAAACCCTGGCCATTCGGTGACTCGCCCAATGGTTTAGGCGATCCTCATGCCTTCTTTTCTTCGTTCTTTCAGTTGCCTTGTTCCTTTTTGCTCATTAGTGTCCATGCTTTATTCCACAATCCAAATACCTGAAAATCAAGGATTTACATTAGTTATTGGCACAAAATATGCATTTGAGGACACTAAATCTATTAAAATAAAGCCCTAAATGAGTCCAAATCGTGGACATCAACACCCCCAACTAAAACTTTTGCTTCTCCTCAAGTAAAACTCAAGTTCAGCGGTTCAAAAAGGATGTCTCAAGCAGTGATACACAAGACTCAATCATGAATGCACACAAAAAAACTCAACTTACTCATGCAAGGATCAATTGTGCACTCAAAGATTCAAGTTGTGACCCACCATTATCAAAGATTCTCAAGTTCACAATACTTGCTTCAAATGCAAGTTCAAGCTCAACAATGGTACTCAAAGGCCTTCACACAAAGAATGATTCCATAATTACACACAATGGTTCACAATTTAAAACTACGGAATCAAATGCAACGCTCACACTCAGAAAGATGAACACAATACATGATGTCACCCATAGGTTTGCCCTTATTTTCCAATCAACAATTGTTTCAGCCCACTCAAGATCAAATAGGTCTTTTCAAGGCTTGTAACAGGACTGAGTGCAAGAGTATGGTCATTTAGGCTCAATGGATGTAATCCTCATGAAATGTGGTGTGAACAACACTTTCTTTCCTTTTCTTCATCATTTTCATTTGTGCTCACAAGTCACCATTTTATTTACTTTCCATGGACTGTTGGAAAACCCCATTTCTTCTTGCACTTTCACAACTTTATTCCACAACTTTTTTGTTCTTTTTCCTTTTTCATTCTTTTCTTCATTTTCTCTCTTTTTTTTATATGGAGGGGTTTCATTTTTCTCAAACCATGGGTCAAGGGGCACTTTCTTGCACTTCTTGATTTACCTTCTCTTTTCACCACACCCCAACTTAGGCTTTTGGCCTAAGTTGGCTATTCTCACAAATCACGAATCATGAGGATTATGGGTAATGGATCAAGAAAGGTCTCAATTTCATCAAGTTTCTTCCAAGAAAAGGTTATGACTCAAAGGGTGTTCAAGCGGAGTTCACACACTCACAAGGTAGGCCACAAAAAGAGGTATAATGTCAAATTGTTTCACACTCTTCAAAGTTGCCTAAGATCATATCAAGAGATTGCATCACTTAGTCAACCGGACCAACGGGGAAAATTCTAGGTGTCATCACACATGGTTCACAGTAAGCTCATCACACAAGGCATTGACATCAATGTCAAATAAGATTCCACACTTTCACTAGTGTGCAATGTTCATCACAAGAGACTCAATTTGATACTTGGCTAGTCACAACTAGATGCAAAAAGTTTACATATTGTCTATGCAACTTCATTTGTCCTCATAGTAGCCGCACATTCATTTTTGTTAGATTATGAGCACTATTCAAGTCATCAGTATTGAGCAAAATTGATACTCAAATTTGCAAGAGAACAACCATAGTCAAACACAAACTAGAGGTGACACAATTTTTTTCAGAAGGGTCCAAAATTTATTTATCATTAAAAATACGGAGCCACAAGCTCAATCATCCACAAAAGCAGTATAAAACACAATTATAGCTCAAAACCCAAATATATATACAAAACATAATCACAAAAGGTGGGCCTCACCCCACCACAAATAAAAATCATTTGTCCTCAAATTCAAGCAAAAATATCCAAAAGTCAAAATAAGTAAGATACAGAGGGAGGTAAAGAAGGATCCTGTCTAAACACTCGCTCCCTTTGTCTGGGCATCAGTGCCCGATGTAGTAATTTGATATTGGGCATCAGTGCCCGGAGTCACCTTAGAAGGACCAGCTCCACTAGGAGATGTCATGCATGTCTCGGTCAGCGATGTCTGGATCACTGACTGTACAATAGTCTCCTCCAGATCTGGCAGGTCTCCATAAATGTTCTCCTCCCTTATTTTTATCTACCCTTTGTCGGTCTCTGCATCCGACTCATCAATTACTGCATCATCCTTATGCACATCTCCGGTGGTAGCCAGAGGAATCTCTGAAGTCTCAGGAGCATCCAAATCATCTGCACCCTCCAGTAATGAAGTGAAGTCAGTAGACTTTAGATAGTCTACGTCCTTCCTCAAATATGTTATTTTGGCTTTCAAAGTCGTCACCTCGGAGGTCTCCCCCTGCCAACTCTCACAAGCCTCAACTCTCGTGGTGAGTGTCAATAAAAGTCTAGAGGGGGTTCAGTGCAGCAATGATGGAACTCTCGATCTTCACGTAAGCTGAATGGGCCAGATGCCCCATCTTCAGGAGCATAGCCTGAGTGATCCTGGTGGGTTGGGCAAATGTAGAGGCACCCGAGGCATGTGAAAAGGAAGAAGGGGCAGAAGTTACTAAAGGCCCGGAGGTCAGAGTAGGCAAAGATACCTCTGCAGGTATAGAATCGACGTCCACCTCTGGGGATGTATCCACCGGAGTTGCTCTCCTCATGTCGGCCTCCTCTCGAGTGTACTCGACCTCAATCCGTCGGATGTCAGTAGAGGAAGATGGGATGACCTCAGTATCTTTAGTCGGATCCCTAGGGACTTCATCACGCTGACATAACTCCATGATCAGTACCAGAAATGCCTCTGATTGGCCCTCATGGACGTCTCCTACTTAATAATGACTCCCAAGTTGAGCCGCCTCTTCACTAAGATAGCCCCTAAGCAAGTTTCATTTGCATGTCGGATGATGGATTCGTTCTGTGAAGGCATGATGGAGCTGTTAATGAATTTGAACCAGTACCAGGCATCTACATTTAAATCATTCTTCTCGATCTGGAATCCCACATCCATCCACATCGGAGTGACGTCAGAGAGAAGGGGCAAGTCAACCCTGCAAGTCATCTAGGGACTGGGCTGTCACCAAGCCCTCATAATCATGCTCGAACCCCGTGGCTCTCTCAAGAACAACGTTTATGATATCGTTGCAGTACCCAACTTCCACACCTTAGACCATGACTGACTTAACCGGTCTGAACTCATTGGCCTTCTTTTTACTCTTTGGCACTAGGTCACCATAAGCAGCATAGAATTCCTGGATCCATGAAGGAACATAGGGGCCTCGGGGCCTGGTGAAAATCTGAAACCTGTGCCACTGTAGTATCTCCCTCACACTGGAGTATCTACTCTCTAGCACCTCTGTCGATAGCAACTTCTCCTCTAGGATGGTTCGCAATCCATCACTCTTTAACTTGTTGAGAAGCCTAGGCTGAGGGATGACTGGTGTCACTGGAGCCACAGGAGGTGCCGGAACTGGCACTGAGTCTACTGGTGTGGGAACTGGAGGGTCTCTAGCTTAGTTAGGGCGAGATCTAGTACAGATCTCAGCTTGCCGGGATTGTAAAGGTTGTTCATCCTCAGGGTCAGATAAATCAGCCTGGGAGCCAGTAGTCACTCTGCCAGATATGGGGCTCTTTCCCTTGCATTCCTATTTTTGGAGGATTTGATCCCCCTTCATTGATTGTGATGCCCTGTACTCTTTTCCGGGGTGGCATGTCAATGGTAGTATGTACCATGTCTGCAAAAACATCAAGAAAAATTAGAAATACTTCAATCAAAATCACAGAAAAATAGTTACAGACAGACTCGTCGAATCACTTTGGCGAACTAGATCGGGCTCGCCGAAAGGATTGGCTCAAAATTCTCAGAAAAATATGGCGTGTCGGGGATGGGAAGGACTTTCGGTGAATCGCTGATAGCATTCAACGAGCAAGGATTAGCCCGCCAAAAGTTACAGTGCAAAAAGGGTTCAGGGGTGCAGACAAAGGGCGATCAAGAAGAATCAAACTTCAAGTATAGCATGAAATTAAAGGTGAGATGGGGAACTTCGGCAAACCGCCGAGTGGTTCGGCGAGCTCGACCCAGCTCGCCAAATGACCCAACATGCCTACTTTCAACACAACTTCTCGAATTCAACCCCGCAACCCCCGAAAAAAATATCAAAGCATGCACTCATCAAATTAAAGCAAGACCCAATACACCCATTACCCCAGGATACTCAGACTTCTCCCAGTTTTGCCAAATTTGGCCATTTGACGACTTTTTCGCTTAAGAATGACGTCACCCGCTCTATCATTGGGCAAATTACATCATTTGGCATAACTATGGGTTACTTAGACTTCACCCAACTAGACCAAACAATATGCAAACACAACCCCACAAGATTTAATCAATTTTAAGGCACAAAATCACGAGAGTTCAACATCATAAGCATTTCGGGCAAGGATATCCAATTAACAAAGGCACACACGACAACAATTAAGATCAGAGAGACCCATCACACATCATTAAGATAAGATCACTGCAAATGAGTACAAATTCGATGAAAATAAACTTGGAGTTCGGAAAACCAACCTTAGATGCCGATTAAAACAATTTGAAATGTTAGACGACAAAGTAATCCACTCCAAACACAATTCCAAAGACTAAAACATGGAAAAAATTCAAGAAATATAGAAACTAATATGTGGGTGTGAGTTTGGGAAGTTCAAAAGTGACGGAAAGTGAAAGAGTTTGAGAGTTTAAACATTTGGCCTTTAAAGATCGTTCAGTTCTTGCCAATTCGACGACATTAGTTTTGCTTGCCGACCCACTCGGTGACACGTCGAGTGGTCACTTACCTCGCCGAGTTTTACAGGACCTCCAGTTAATGTGGGGGTCCAAACGACGGACTAGATCGCGATCGCCGACCAGGTCGGCGACGCGCCAAGCTGCTCCTGGGCACACTGAGTTTTACAGACTCCAATTTAAAATTGTTTTGAGTCCAACGACGGTCCAAGTCGGGCTCACCGACCTCTTCGCCGATGCACCGACTGGACTTTTAGCTCGCCAATATTTGCCTTTCTAACACTTTCTACACTTCAACCTGCACAATCAACACACCATTATTTCAAAAACAAAAATAATGCGATAAACACTTGGGTTGCCTCCCAAAAAGAGCCTTAGTTAACGTCGTGGCACGACTTAAGTTCCATTAGTGGGGTTTGCCTCATTTTCATAAGGAAACCCCTCTTTTGGTTCTGGGTGGAGGTCATTCAGCACTTGGTCCATTTGGGACCCTAGTGGCTGAATGACCATGGAATGAGAGGTCGTCATCTGGTTCAGCATCAAGACATTCTCTCTTATCTCCTCCAAACTCTGTCATGTTCTTCAACTTTCTGTAGAATGAGTAAAAGGAACTTTTCAAGTTGCCCAACCTCTTATTTCTTCATCTTTTGACGCTCGTGAGGGGGGATGTACATGTCCTTCTTCTTGGACACTACCTCTAATTCCATTACTTTCTTGGCCAAGACATCCAGCTAAGTCAACAATGTGGCCAATTCTTGGTCTTTTTCTTACTCCTTGTGGGTCATATCCATGTTATCAAGGAGTTGGGCTGCAGTCTCATAGGAATGTCGCATCAAGCAGTCCGAAGAGAGTTGATCAGCCATTATTCTATTTTCGGGGTCCAGACCCCGGTAGAAGCATTCCAGAAGTAATTTATCCAGAATTTCATGTGTTGGGCACTATTGCAATAGGGTTTTAAACCTTTGCCACAACTCATAAATGGATTCACCCTCTAATTGTCTGAAATTTAGGATGTTATCCCTAAGAACCATCAATCTCAAAGGAGGGTGATCAATTGGGTCACCGTTGCTACAAAATATGCTCCAATTCTCTGCTCAAAACAGCAACAGACAAACCGAAACTAAAAATTAAGTAAGTTCAACTATAACTAACAAGAACAAAAACTCAACTTAACTAAAAATTCTCAAGTAACATGTATTTATAGTCCCTACAAATGTGTTGTGAAAGACCATTCATCGCAATAAGTTGGGATCGCTGATCCACTCGGCGATCCGCCCTTTGGTCAGTTCCATTACCTTTTTGCTTTAGCCTGCAAAAATGTAACACCCCGACTTTTCAAAACGTATAAATTGACTCACATCTTCGTGGAAAGATCAGGAAGGTGGGTAATAAATTAAGAATAATGTGTTATCTGATATTTTAAGTGTTCAAGTGTTGTATCTCAAGTTTTGAAGTTAGGTAAGTGGCAAAATAAAAGTTGGCGAAAGTTACCGTAAATTCCTTTTTAAAGATTTGTCTGAAATTTGGGTCAAATGTCTTGGACATTTTCTCCCAATCTATTAAGATTTATGGTTCCCACGACCTATAGAATCGAAGGTCTACGAGTCTAGTTTCCAACGCATCAAACCGTTTGTTCATACGACTTCAGAATAGAGAGATATTTACATTTTCGTGGGACTGCACAAGCAGGCACGTGAGGTGGGGCCCTAAGTCGGTGGAATGTTACATATATCTTCTTCTTCGACCTTTTTATTCATTTTAAAGCTAAAAACCAGAGAAATTAGAGAAACCCATTTCTAGGATCAAGTGAAGTATATATTTTCTCGACTTAAGTCCTTAACGAAGGTTGTTCTACGCGTTGGGCTCATCATCGTGGTATAATTTGTTTTATCGATTGCGTAGCATATCACACTTTAGTATTGGAACAGCAAGGGTTTGAACATATTTGAAGGTTTTGAGGCGTATTACGAACCTAAGATCGAGGTAAGACCCTTCTTTCATCGACTTTAGCTTTTATAAGCAGCAAACATCAATTTGCGACGGAAATACATATCTTTTATCATATTGTCTTGGTATCTTTTATTTTGTGTGTTGATTATGGTCCTACGTTGTTGTAGTATCGAGGGAGTTATGAGTAAAAGTCGTTAGGCCACGCGAATTTAGCGAAAAAGGTATGTTAAGGCTATTCCCTACTTACGGCATGTTTCCTTAAAGCTTAGAAGCAATGTATTTAGGTTGTTATCCTTGATATACTTGTAGCCGTGATTGTTGATTGTTGGCTGCTCGAGTTGATATAATTCTCCCTTGTCGGGATCCTTATTCAGTTAGTAG
>JAJOOS010026801.1:0-14003 GCA_029582725.1 Solanum chiquidenum
TGCAGCAGACGAGGACAACACCTGGGAAGATTTCCAATCTTTCACTCAGCAGTTTCCACATTTTAATCCTTGAGGACAAGGATTAGTCGAAGGGGGGGGAGTATTGTTACATGCCAATTAGTTCATTTCATTAATTTCAATTTGTATATGCTTGTATTTTAGCTAAGTGAAGCAGTCACGTGACTAAGCATGGGTGTGAAACTGAAACCATTAGGAAATGTTGTTAGGAGAGTTAGTTATAGTTGATCTTTCATTGTAATGGGGATCAATTTTGGAGATCAATAAGAAAATTCTCTCTTCTCTCTCTTCTATCAGTTTTCTCTTTCTTTGAAGGGAACCGAGCACAGCTGTTCAAGGGTAATTCAATACTTTTCCCTTTAGGCTTACTCATCTTAATTCTGTTTGTATCACTAGGTCAACACACATAATTTTTTAACTATTTTCCTATGAGAATAAAACCGTACAGTACTTCTCCAAATATTCAAATAGCTAAATTTCAATTTTTAAAAATCAAACTAATATACTTTATTTGTCCCCTAAAGTTTGTTAACTTGATTCTGAAAAGCGGTTAGCGCCAAACAAATTGAGACATAGAAGAAAGTTGAGGAAACAAAACACCAATCCTAAAATTTACTTTATATATTTTTCAAATGAATTTAATCACTATGCATTGATAGTGAAAATGAAAGATTAACTACATATACTCATTGATAAAGAAGGGATTAGTAATGTGAAAATTAAGATTGACTACTTGCTGCAACAAAATGCATCAATAAAACCAAATTATTTATATTATCTATGTTATTGTTGTCTATAAGTTAAATCCTTTCAAAGTAGACGCTAGATACACAATTACAACATTTATAAAGACATGGGCATTCCTATAATCTAGCTTCAATAATTTCAAAATAAGTTCAAATGTCAAGCTAACTACATATAAATATTCATAAGAAATGGGATTAGGAACCTTTAAAGTACGACACTAACCACAATAATAGAGTCAAAATTATGTATATAATTGGTGCATATAAGTTAAATTATTTATGATATGAATGTATGTATATCAATTAAACCCTTCACAAATTTGAAGATAGATACATAATTAAAACAACAATGATGAAAAATATACCTAAAACTTCTAGTTGTTTCTTAGTTCTCACATTATCTGTCATCACTATATTTATGTTATCAATAGATAAGTTAATCCTTAACAAATGGTTTGCTGTGGTCTATTATGATAAAAGTCAAAACACTTTTGTATGTTCTAATATTACCAAGAAACTTTTGGACATATTCAAATATGAAGACAATAAGGAGTAATTGCATTAAAACCTAATCCAAAAGAAAGTTTGCAAATATAATTATAAGCAAGCATAGGTCAAAAACTTGAACCAATGCCTAAATTGTGTCTGTTCGAATTTGCGATCCACTGCCTAATCAGTCCCGGGGAATCAACAAGTTGAAGATGGTTCCTCAGGCATAGGCTTTTCTACAACTGTCGTAAGACTAAATTGTGGGAGTTATTGACCGTCACAGTATGCAATTATAACCCTCAGAATTTGAGATTTTTTTTGTCGTGACTGGTGGGTTGTAGTAGGGGAGATTATGACTCGAGAAATACGATTATAACCCACAAGAGGCTTAAATTCCTATATGGCTTGAAACAGACACCAAAATAATGACCTTAAAAGTTTGATTTATGTATGATTGAAAATGATTTTAAAATAAATAAGTGTGATAAGTGTATAAAATCAATCTGGAATAATTCACATGTTATTCTTTGCCTCTATATATTATGATTTATTGATCTTTCTTTAACATGAATGCTATTGGAGATACAAAAAATATTCTTTTGGGAGAATTTTTTTTACTATAACGTGTGATAAAAATTTTCTTGACCAATCACATTATGTTGAGAATTTTTTTTAAAAAACTTCTTCATTGCAACCATGTTGTAACTCCTTTTAATTCAAGTGTTCACTTGTTTCATATCGGCTATGTCTTCATCATACAAGTCTAAAACATACTCCAATTTAAATTCAACTATACTAAAGTATTTTTTTAAAACTTAATTCATGTGTTGTTATCATACAAGTCTAAAACATATTTCAAATTAGTAGTTAATATATACGAACCTTTTTTCTTCAATGATGTTATATCGTTAGCTAATTCTACCTTGAAATTCAAGAAATTGTAGATCTTTCAAGACAGCCTCAAATTATGAGATTTTAGATCTAACTTGTCCACTTTAACATCTTTATTGGCCAAAGATTCACACCTCTGAACTTGCAAATTTATTGATCGATGTAGTACATGACCAAATTATACTGGTCTTCTTTTTCTGTCATTTTTTCTCTACTCGGGAGAAAAACTAACATACGATATAACCAAATGAAAACATTGTAATTAATGAAAGCTATGGTTATTTGATCCCTTCCCTGTTGTTTTTGCTTCAATTGCGGGACCTTAAGAAAAAATCACAACGATAATTTCTTTAATCTACTTACAAATATTCAAATAACATGCAAATTTTTGCAAAGATTATTAGATACCACACCCTAGGTCAACACACATAAATTTCTAACTATTTTCCTACGAGAATAAAACCTTACAGTACCTCTCCAAATATTCAAATAGCTAAACTTCTTAAAAATCAAACTAATCTACTTTATATGTCCCCTAAAGTTTGTTAACTTGATTCTGAAAAGCGGTCAGCGCCAAACAAATTGGGACATAGAAGAAAGTTGAGGAAACAAAACAACAATCCTAAAATTTACCTTACATATTTGTCAAATGAATTTGATCACTATGCATTGATAGCGAAAATGCCAGGTTAACAAATGCCAGGTTAACTACATATACTCATTACTAAAGAAGAGATTAGTAATGTAAAAATTAAGAGTAATTACTTGTTGCAACAAAATACATCAATAAAACAAAATTATTTATATTATCAATGTTATTGGTGTCTATAAGTTAAATCCTTTCAAAGTAGACGCGAGATACACAATTACAACATTTATAAAGACATGGGCATTCCTATAATCTAGCTTCAATAATTTCAAAATAAGTTTAAATATCAGGTTAATTACATAGTATTATTCATAAGAAATGAGATTAGGAACCTAAAAAGTAGAAAACTAACCACGGTAATAGAGTCAAAATTCTGTATATAATCGGTGCATATAAGTTAAATTATTTATGATAAGAATTATTTATGATAAGAATTATTTATGATATGAATGTATGTATATCAATTAAACCCTTCCGAAATTTGAAGATATATAGATACATTATTAAAACAATAATGATGAAAAATATACCTAAAGCTTCTAGTTGTGTCTTAGTTCTCACAATATCTGTCATCACTATATTTATGTTATCAATAGATAAGTTAATCCTAGTTTGTTGTGGTTTATTATGACAAAATAAAAGTTAACACACTTCTGTATGTTCTAATATTACCAAGAAACTTTTGGACATATTCAAATATGAAGACAACAAGGAATAATTGAATTAAAACCTAATCCAAAAGAAAGTTTGCAAATATAATTATAAGCAAGCATAGGTCAAAAACTTGAACCAATGCCTAAATTGTGTCTGTTCGAATTTGCGATCCACTGCCTAATCAGTCCCGGGGAATCAACAAGTTGAAGATGGTTCCTCAGGCATAGGCTTTTCCTTTTCTGGAATATAGCTACGCACAACCAGCTGGTAGAGAAATGAAAATCGTAAGCAAGTACATAATATGCACTCAAACATCAGCACAAGGATGACACAAGGCATTGGAGTAGTGAATAGAAAGCAACATGTGATGTGCATGTTGAACACATGTTATAGTTCAAAGTGTGAACCCTATCACAAACAAAAGTCAACTAATTAAATGAATGATAGAGAAGTGGACTTACTAGCCACTATGTTTCAAGCCATGCACTATTAGTCTATCCAAAAGGAAATGAAGAAACAAATGAATGCAAAGACAGAGGTAGTAAGAAGAGCACCTCTACCGGAGAGGAAGCCTTGAGAATTTCTGCTACAATGCCACAAATATTACTGCCATCGGGCCTAGACAGTAACACACTTAGACCACCCGTTATTCCAAGGCTATCATTACTGTCTGGCAGCAGCAATGAGCCTGATAATGAGATGATATCATATTGACCCTGCATGTAATGAATAACAACAAGCTCGATGATCAATTTTAAATAGGTATGCTAGAAGACAATTAATGTACCCTCACTGACCAATGCTAAATAGGTATGCTAGAAGACAATTAATGTACCCTCACTGACCAATGCTAAATAGGTATGCTAGAAGACAATCAATGTACACGCAATGATCACCTTTATCAAATTCAATACATAAGAAGCTTCATGACTTTTGTAATAAATGTACATCCAATTACTTGAGCATAATATATATGATAAAGCCAAATCAACTGGAAAACTAGTATGACAACTCCTTCCAGATTATTTAGTAATCAAAACTAGCTAAAGCAATATTCTAGCTAGTCTCAATTTTTCTATGTCGACAACAAAATCCCAAGGTGATAACCAACTACTACTAATTGATATCTCCAAATTAATAATTAGGATGCATAAAGGAAAAATAGTCTTTGTCATTATAGCAGAATGATAGGCTTACACCAGCTATTGATGGCTTTATTGTGTTTCATCCACTTCAAGTACATTCATCATACCTATAAAAGAATACTTATAACATAATGATTCTTTAAAAGGTTATAGAATGAGCTAGAAGGAGTATATCTAAGAGGATATACTCTAACGAATTATTTCTCTAATGTCAAAAGAAATTTTTATGCAAATGTGTGTGTATAAATAACACAACCAACAAGCTCAAATAAAATAAAGTATGCCATATTTATAGACAAACTAAGCATAAACTACCACACATGCCTCATAATAAAGGCAACATAAAGGGTAAGTGTCTTTAAGTTGAAACTCATACATACCTCATAAGTCACAGTTCCACCAACAATTACAGACTCCCGGAGCTTCACACTACATATGACTCCAGTTGCAGATATAATAGAAAGTGCCCGTGGTCGTGGTCCTTGTTGTAAGAAGGTTATTAGCCTACCTACAACGTCCTGTGGCCAAAGTAACAATTTTTTATCATTTTGTCATGTTAACCAAAAAGTTCACTAGAGTGGGACATCGATTAAAGTCATCCTTAAACAACAAGTCTAATTATGGCGTTACACTACATACGACTCCAGTTGCAGATATACAAACTACCCATCATTGTGGTCCTTGTTGTGAGAAGGTTATTAGCTTACCTACAATGTCATGTGGACAAGGTAGCAGATTTACATCATTTTGTAAAGTTAACAAAAAAAATCATTAGAATGGGACTTCGATTCAAGTAAGCCTTAAACGAGAAATTTAATTATGGGTAAAATAAAAATAGGAGAATGTCCATTTCATAAAAATGAATCCAACAAAAAAAAGGTAAATCACTTTCTTCCTTTCTCTCAGAAGAAATTTGAAACTCAAGCATCTTGTAGAACAACACAACACAGTACAAAATATGCAATAATTGTACAATACACAAGTTGATTAAAGTTTTGTATGTCATACTACAGCTCAAAAATCAATAAGCAAAACTGATTTTACCTCCCCAATATGCACATAGATTAAGTGTCGCGTCCATCTAGCTTCAACTGCATCTCCCAACCATAAAACAAATCCACTATTATTGTGATGCATGTATTACATTGGTCAACATTGATAAAAAAAATCCAATTACTTGAAATTTTCACTTCCCAAGATTCAAACTACTTGCTTTCGAAGAATTATGAAGATATATATACCTAGAGCTTCTTCCTTCTTCTTGTTTCCAAAGCACAACGACCTCCCAAAGGGCTTCTTACCTAGAATTTTGGAAGATGAAATACCAGTAAAATCACCACCAACACTAAAATATTCATGATTCACTACTAAAGGAGTTAAAGCAAGTGCATATAAGTTCAATCCTTCCTATTTTAAAAGCATACGTAATTAAAGAAATAATGAAAATATATATACCTAAATTTTGTGGTCGGTTCTTCTCTCCAAAGCCCTGGGGCCTCCCACGAGACTTCTTAGAGAGATTTTCTGATGCAGAAGCTGCACGAGATTCAGAAAATTTAGTGGGAGAGAGGCGTAATCCATGAGAAGAAGACTTCATTGGTGGGCCTCTCTTTTTCTGTTGTTGGGGTTGATGGAAAATGATTTTTGCAGGAAACATGTAGGAGTTGGTTTGCTCTTGTTGGTGGGTATGGAGTGGGGGTGAGGGTGGGGGTGCAACCATTCTTCCATATCCATGTGAGGGTGGGAGTTGTTCTTGTTTTTGTTGGTGTATCGGTGGTGATTCTTGGAAATCCATAAGACAAAAAAGAATTTTCTGTAAGAAGGTGTTTTCACAGTTTATTCTAGAGAAAATTTGTTTAGAGGAAGGAGAAAGAATATTTGAAAATTTTAGGGTTATATCAATGATTTTATATTTAAGTTAGAGTTTGACCAATACATTTTGAATCAAATTTTGAATTTTTTTCTTTAAATGAGGTGTTAATATCTAGTCAAATAATGACCAATTAAAATCTTTGGTCAAAATAGTAACAAAATCAAAGTTGTGAAGTGTTCAAAATGGTATGTATTGGTCAAACACAAGTAGTTGTATCATTTAATATTTTTGATAATCTTAATGACTCACATGAACCAATCAGAATGAGGTAACAATTTTTTTTTACACATGGATTATTTATTTCAAAATAGATTTTGAAAATCTATCAACAAATGAGGTGTTAATCTATAACACCTCAGAAAAAGAATGGTTGCATAGTTGACTGCTGGTTCAAGTCTACGGGTCCTGCTTACGGATTGTATAAGGTTCTATGGTCAGTAGAAATGAGTTGTAGAAATGGTCTTAAGTATTTTAGGATATTTGGATCTCTGATGTTTTCAACAGACCACCAGGACGGTGCGTAGAAAGTTACATGGTCCATAGGAAGTGGTCGTAGAATAGTTCATGATAATGTACAAATGTCCTCTTTAAAACCAATCAAAAGGAAAAATGATTGTCGTCAATAAAAATACCCAACTAAGAATCAGGGTGGAATCCCACAGGGAATGGTGTACAATTAAGAATTTAATTAGAGAGTTAACTAGCAATTAATTTCTATGAAGTTGAAATAGCAAATGGGTGGAGAAACTCGCCAGTTTTAACAACACTAATTTAGATACCCAATTGACAATATTGAAATAATTGATGATTCACAAAACTAATTGACTCTAGAGGTGTGGGGATCGAATGTTGATTTCACCTGGGATATTATAGAATTACTCATTACAACTAATTAATCACAAATAAGATAGGTCATCATAATTGATGTTAATATTCTTTCGATCTCAAAGCATCCTTGTATCTCATCTATATGTCATCCTAAACAACCAAAAACCTAAGATCTGTAATTAAGTACACTAAATTGCAGCTATTGAACATATTACCCACTTATATTGTTTTGTTTCAAGCACCAATGCAAGATAGAAACTAAACCTTAGTTGGCAACCTTAATTTATGAATTAATCACTTGGAAATAAGTCAAAGCTATGATTAATATCCATAAAGCAGAGCAATTCAACAAACCCACTAAATTACATCAACATCCAATCCTATAATCACACCCTAATAGTTTGGGGCTTTAGCCACACATTGCAAAGTGTTAATAGATTATACCTTGCATGAAATTAGCCATGGGTAGCATAAAACTGAGCACATAATAGCAAACCCACATTAAATTCAACCTCAAATTACTAAATTCAAGTTCACAGATCTAAAAGAACTCAAAACTAAAAGTGTTCTCACTCAATTAAAAATGTGTCTCTCTCTAAAATGTTCAGACTGTTTCTCTCAATTTTCACACAGCTCTTTCTCTCTCCTCTAGGCTATTTATAGTTTCCCATAATTTTGCCCAAAAATTAACTTTGCGTCTCATTCGCCGATGTTAGCTAGGACATTCTATACCACACTAACCGGTCTTTTAATTGAATGATCAGCCATTAATAGTATCATATTTGTCGGTTTCGGTTCTTCAATCCCAAGTTTGTTAAATACCTTCAATGACATCAGCTTTATGCTTGCACCAAGATTGCATAAAGATTCAAAAAATGTGCATGCACCAATGGTGCATGGTATAGTGAATTCTCTCAGATCATCTCTTTTTAGGACTGTATTTTTTGTCATGACATCACTAAAAGTTTGCGGTATTTCAATAGTTGCATAATCTGTCAACTACTTCTTCATTAGTAACTCCTTCATGAACTTTACATAACTGGGAATTTCGATCAGTGCATCCACCAAAGAGATATTTACCTTCAAGTCATTCTCTATCCCCAAAATCTCTTGAAACTTCACATTATCATCTTTCTTCCTGTATCATTGAGGAAAGGGAGGAAATATCTTGATTGGAGGTTGAATGGTTGAAGCTGTCACATCACCATCATTATTATTTGACTTTGGATCACTTTCAACATCATTTACTTTTGGTTCATCCCTCTCTTTAGATGGTTCATGATCAGCAACAACCTTTTAGTTACCAATTTTGTCAATCACTGATTCATTTTGCAACATCTTTCCACTTCGAGTTACTATGGCTAACACTTGAGTAGCATTCACAGAGCCTTCTTTCACATGGTCTGCCAATTCTTCCTTTGGACTTGAAAAATATGCGTTACCAGCTGACCCATATTCCCTTTAAGTAATTTAATGGATGATGGATGGGAAATAACTATAGTTTAAAACGCCGAGACATCACTTCTCATCTCTTCCAAGATCGTATGAGACTCTTCCACCTTATCAAGAATCATGGCTAGCAATTCTTTAGTCTAAGTGTTTTCTGGGTTAGTTAAGTCATGAAGTGACACATACTTCCCTCTGTCACATTCACTTCCTTCCCAATTTTCCCTTCTCTCACACCCATCAAGATCTTCCCAACTTATGTCAATACTCCCGTTCCAACCTTGATTTCCGGAAAGCTTTGGTTAACTTAGCTGAAAATTCTCCAATCAATTGCTTCTCGAGTTAATGTCCTCATTATGTGCATTTCAAGATGTAGCATACCCATGACTCACCTCAATTGAATTCAACAAATTTGGTACACTTCCCATGACATGTTTTGACAATATATTGAGTTGACCCGTCAACTTAACAATACTTTCATCATGCTCCATGTTTTTCTCTTCTTGCTCTTTGAACATTCCCAAATGTGGAAGCGATACATGATCTTCACTAGTATGCGAAGCTTGATTAATCTTTGCCATTTCATAAGGTAATCTTGCTGTCACCACAAATCGTTGTCTTACTATACCACCTTGAATGAGATGGTAAGCCAATCCTTTATTTACCGCATCAAGACTCTGACAGCAGTATTGAAGCAACAACTTGTCTGAAAAACCATGGTTTGGGTATTGTATCAATACCCTTCATGCACGGGGTCCCCATTTACTCTTTTGATGTTCTGAATGTTGTCCCTCAATATCATTATTTTTTAAGGAGGGAAAAACCTCTAGTGAAATAACTCAATCAATTCTTGATAAAATTATGTGGTAGCTCGATTAACAATTTAGTAACTTGGTCTGTCAAAGAAAAAGGGAACAACCTCAACCGAATAGTGTCACACCCCGAGCCTACACCCTGGAAGTGGCTGGCACTCGAGAACCATTGCTGGCCCTAAGCGAACCCTTGACCTAGCTCAATACTCAGCGAAAGACTTACTCAATACCAGATGAACTCAAATGCAAAGCTTTAACTCAAAAGTCTCAAAATAATAAACTCAGAATATAAAATAATATTCAACTAGCTAGAAAAAGGCAACTCAATCTTTAAAACATTTAACAAAGAAATGAAAAACTCCTCAACTTCTACTATCTATCTATCTATCTATCTATCTATCTATCTATCTATAAAGCTTCTAAATGACAAAGATGAAAGTCGGGACAAGACCCACGCCATCCTAACAAAACTTAAAAGTAAATGGAATCCTCTAGAAGCGAGGAGGCTCACCAAATCTAACTCAAAACTGTTGTGGTATCAACGTAGCACCTGTTGATGACCCTGATCTCTTATATCTGCATCATGAAATGATGCAGACCAAATAACATAAGTACATTGAATGTACGAGCAAGTACGGGGAACACTGAACATAACATAAAATCTTGAACTTGGAAAAAAGAAACTTACTCACCTCAACTCAACATCAACTCATGGATACTCACCTCAGTGCAGTATAAAAACAACAATAAAGATGCAGTTTGTATAAAACATTTTAAACAGTAGAAAATAACTCAATGTGCTTAAAAATAAAATGGAAAAGGGTCAAAAATACCCCTAAAGTATGCAAAATAGACCACTTATACCCTCCATTAGATTTTGGGTTAAAAAATACCCCCGTATCCCAGGAAATCACAAATACACTCAAAAGTTAACTACCTAAATTTTTAGAGATATGGCAAGCTACATGGGACTAATTCCTCCACCTAAGTGTTGCCAACTAGAATTCACTACAAAAGAACTTGACCTTTAGCAGCGACAAAGTTGCCACAAAATACCTAAATATTGCCACCAAAGATTTTGAGTGATTTTTAGTGGCGACTAAGACTGCAACAACCATTCGCTAGTAAAAAATATTTTTTCAACAAAAAAAAATGATAATTAATTCTTGGTTGCAACCTAATTTTTCTAAAATCAATAACTTGCACTATCACTATTTAAAACATCCAATATTATTACGAAAATCATCAAAATTAATTCTCGATTCAAATCTCCTACTATATAATGCATCATTGCATATTTTATACATTTACATATGACATAAAAACAAAACATAAAGCGTCTTCAAACTCCTCCTTGATTGATATCATTTTTGGTTTTTTAAAAACAATGGAGAAAAAGACACAAAATCAAAATTTAATGTTAAAAAACCTTTAGTGAAGATATTCTGGCCTTTTGTGGTGACCGATGTCACCACTAAAGGTCTAGATCTTTTGTAGTGAATCCTAGTTGGCAACGCTTAGGTGGTAGGATTAGTCCCACGTGGCTTTCCATGTCAATAAAAATTTGGGGTGTTAACTCTTGGGGGTATTTGTGGTCTCTTAGGATAACGACATGGGCAGTTTTTATCCCAAAATGTAACAGAGGATATAAGTGGTCTATTTCATATAGTTTAGAGGCAATTTTGACCCTTTGTTGAATATACAATAATAACTCTTATTTGGGAGATTATCTAACCGACAACCATCACTATGAGCTATGTGATGATACATTGTCTCGCCCACACTACCAGAATTGTCCAATACCTTGTCGGATTATAAGATATCCTCAACTAAGTGGATCCACTAATCTATGCAATAAAGAATCATCTAAAAAGTATGACCTTTCCTACCCACGTTGGGTGCATGGCTTATGAGAACTTTGGGTTATTTGAACTCATTCTCATATCGGTGCTCATTACTACTCCCAAAATATAACTCAGCTCATATGTTTAAAAACATTTCCTCATCCTCAAACTTTGAGATTATTACTCAAAAGATTTCTGTGAAAAGAGATAGTACTCAAACTCCTCATGAACTAATTTGAAAATCGTTGTTTCCCCTCATTTTAAATGTAAAAACATTTAATCTTTGGGAATACTTAGTTCCCATATATTCATTTTAAAAAATGAAACTCAACTCTACTCATCCTCATACTCAAGTACTCAAGTCTTAAAACAAGTTTTAAAAAATTGTAAAAGACTTCTCAAAATGACTCGAAAGAACTCTTAAGACTTTACTCTTAACCCTACTTTGAATTTTGAATTATGAATTATGAATTCAAGGGTTATGATTCATGTAATGAAGGATATCTCGATATTTAGATGAAGTTTAGAGTAGTTAAAATCAGAAAGGAGTGAAGGTACACTTCAAAAGAACTTAGACAGAGCAAACGACTGAAAATAGGATGGGGCAGGTGACCCTGGCGCACTGAGTGGCACGGGGCGCCAACCTCTAAACATCAGAGGAAACTTATTGGGGCACTTCTGACACAGCGCACCAACCCTCTGCCCAGAAAATCCGATGAATTTTGTTTCTCATTTTTTGACCCTAATTCGCCTAGAATCGAATGGTTTGTTCCAAACCCTCTTAGATTAGTTTACCCAACTTAATTACATGAAAATATACTCAAAAACCCTCAAGAACAATACTCATTAACAAGATTCTTGCCTCAAGAACTCAACCAAACATCATAATTGTAGAACTAAGAACAACACCTCAAGAATTTCATCAGGAAACTCAATATACTCAATCTCATGGATAAATTTGAAAGTGAAAACTCATGATTGGCATGTGGGTGACGAACCCAACACAATGAAAGCTTACATACCTCGTTAGGATCGAATCCTTGGTGAAAACCCCTCGAAGATTGCAAGAAACCCTTGAGTGCTTGAATCTTTTCCTTTTTTTCTCCTCTTTTTTCTCTGCTTGAACTTCTCTCTAGAACCCTAAGCGTATTTAGTATTGTGAAGACTGACCCAAATCAGTTTAGACCCCTAAAACATTATTAAAAATGTTTAAAGTTGAAGGGAAAAAACCAAAATACCCCTAACTAATTTGGGTAAATTTCCTTAACTGGACAGACGAACTTCAAACGGTTATATCTCTCTCATCCGAACTCAAAATTCAGTAAACTCAACGGCGTTGGAAAGATGATTCAAAGACCTTTCATTTGATATCTTATGGGCCAACTAACTCATCTTGCACTGAATGTTATGGTTGTTTGAAGTTGACCCAAAACTCACAACTTAAGCTTAACTTGAACAAATCTCAAATTAGCCCTTTCCAAATTAGTTCTTTCTAAATTTAGCTCTTTCTAAGACCGAGGTGTTACAATATCCCCCCCTTGAAAACATTCGTCCTCAAATGAGATCACTCTAAGTAGACTAAGGGTGGTAACATCTAACACCCAACATGCCATTTAACACAACATAGCATAACAATTAAAAGAGTGTTTTACAAAAATCATTACCTTGATATGGAATTCCTCTGGAAGGAAAGAGATGTGGGTATCCTTTCTTCATATCCTCCTCATCCTCCCAAGTAGCTTTCTCAACAAACGGATTCCTCCATAAGACTTTAACTGATGCTACCTCCTTTGTTCTCAACTTGCAAACCTGACGATCAAGTATCTCAACGAGAATCTCCTCATAAGATATGTTGTCCTTAATACCAATATTCTCATTTGGTATGATAAGTGAAGGATCTCCAATACACTTCTTCAACATAAAAATGTGAAACACCGGATGGACTATTGCTAATTCTGAGGGTAGCTCCAACTCGTAGGCTACATTACCAATCCTCATGGATATCCTGTAAGGAATAATATACCGGAGACTAAGCTTCCTCTTCTTGCCAAACCTCAAAACACCCTTCATGGGTGAAGCCTTCAAATAAACCCAATCATCCACCTCAAACTCCATGTCTATTCTCCTAACATCAGTATAGGATTTCTGACGACTCTGCGTTGTTTTCAACCTTTATTGAATGATCTTCACTTTCTCCATAGCTTGATGAACCAAGTCTGGTCATATCAACCCATCCTCACCAACCTCAAACCATCCAATAGGAGATCTACATCTTCTCTCATAAAGAGCCTCATAAGGAGTAATCTAGATGCTAGAGTGATAACTGTTATTGTAAGCAAACTCGATGAGAGGTAAGTGATCATCCCAATTACCTTTGAAATAGATCACACACGCCCTCAACATATCCTCTAAGGTCTGAATTGTGCGCTCTGCTTGACCATCAGTCTGAGGATGACAATCAGTACTCAAATTTACTGTCACGACCCAAGCCTAGGGCCTAGACGTGACCGGCGAATGGGGAACCCGAAGGAACCCCAAACAAGCCTCATAGCGTATCATTACACATCCTTGGTCGCGGAAGCAAATAAAATGACCATAAGCGATAAGC
>JAJOOS010026805.1:0-11862 GCA_029582725.1 Solanum chiquidenum
CACATCTCAACTAACGACGGGGCACCCATCTTAAGGGTTGCTACTAAATACTCACATCTCAACTAACGAAGGAGTATCCACCCATCTTCATATCCTCTCGGTGCTAGACATTACTCCCCCACGGAGTTAGGACATTCATTTCATTCATTTATTTAGGGATAAGGATTGCTACTAAGTACTTTCATCTCAACTCACGAAGGAGTACCCATCTTAGCCCAACATTCATTCATTTAGGGTTAAGGATTGCTACTAAGTATTCTCATCTCAACTCACGAAGGAATACCCATCCTAACCCTCATTCATTAATTAAGAAAGCTCTTGGATTCAAAGATGAGAAAACCTTTCATCTAGGAATCCCATTCATTTAAAGGAGTACTTTATGAGACTATCCTTACAATAGACCTAACCTTCATTCATTAGCATTAATTCCCATTCTTTTCATTCATTCTCACATTCTTTCATTCATTCTTCACTAGGTATGAGTGTAGGTAAACATAATCTATCCTAACCTCACTTTTATTATAAGTCATTCAAAGAAGACAACAACCAAGCATAACACATAAAGTCTCTACACAAGGTCACCTTTCATGCTCTTAGACCATACACAAATTCACATCATATCATATGACCTTCACATAATCACATTACTCAAAACCACAATCATCCAACTTTGCCTACAAGGCCACGATCACAACATGCTTATAAAGTAAACACCTCCCCACTTTCAAAGGTATCAAACCTCACAATTCTAACATCTACAACATATATATATATAAAATACTAGAATCAATAATCTATTCACAACTTCATCATCATCATAAACCTTAGGTCACAATTGCCCATTCAAGGCCAACATCCAATATAACACAATTGACCATCAATTCCTCATAATTCAATATAGAACAATACATAAATCTATAGCCCATAACAATCTACATATTTATATCACATTATTAGCTCATAATCAATAGACCCACTTTAGACCCAAAATTAGGGTTTCAAGATATGCAAGGGTTCATAGAGTTCTTGACCTTAAAACCCTCAATAGTAACATAAATTATCATTTGAAACACTTTCATGCAAGAACCCAAGCTTAGAATTGAAATTGGGGTTTTTAGTGTTTTTGAAAAATATTGAAATCACTTTGATTTGGATCTTTGATTGAAAGGAGAATCAAAGATAAAATCCTCATACCTTTGTGATTAATTTCCTTAGGAATCAGTAGGAACCCATCCCCTAGCTTGAAGCTTCATCAATGGCTTCCATGGAGTTCTAGAGAGAGAATTTATTTGAGAGGAAAGGTTCAATTTGAAGAATGGGGTGTTATTCTAGGTCTTGGGGTTTTAACCCACTTAAAATACCCTAAAATAGGTAGAATAACCGATTATAATAATTTCTCAAAGTACCCAAACTACCCCTTACTTAGTTGGACCTTTTAAACAAGTCAAACTTGAGTTTTATTTTCGCAGATTTCATCAAGAAACAAGTTCGCGATGCGGAGGTGTTCCCGCAAGTTTCTGGAAATTAAATTTTGAGACAGAAGAGTCCACGATACGTCCGCGACGCAGACCTAAACTTTGGTCTATGGTGGAGCTAGTCCGCGACGCGGACATGCTCCCTCTATGAGCAACTTCAAGCTGCCTTGGCAGCTTGTTTGGTCAAGGGTTGGGGTCCTTTTTGGGGACCCTTAGGGTGGTCCTGGGGAGTCATACCCAAACGTTTTGACCCTAAAAACATTTATTAAGATACTAGGGTCACCTCCACTGATTTTAGACTCCTAACAACACATAAAAACAAGCAAGACACACTAGAACACACTAGCACACAAACGACTAATTTTCAAACGTCTTGAACGTCTCTTTGACGTTTGACTTCAAACTCAACTAAACTGACCTATAAACTCATTTTCAAACATTTATACAAGTTTATCAACTACTAACACGCATGTGAAGCTCTAATTATCCTATTTCATTTTGAGGGGTGTTACAACACACAAGGTATTGACACCAATGTCAAACAAGACTCCACATTTTCGCTAGTGTTCAATGTTCATCACAAGAGACTCAATTTGATAATTGGCTAGTCACAACGTGATGCAAAAAGTTTACATATTATTTATGCAACTTCATTTGGCCTCATCGTAGCCGCACATTTATTTTTGTTCGATTATAAGCACCATTCAAGTCATCGGTATTGATCAAGACCGATTCTCAAATTTTCAAAAGAACATCCACATTCAAACACAAACAAGAGGTGGCACAAAATCCCAAAAATCATTTACAATTAAATCAAGGAGCCATAAGCTCAATCATCAACAAAAATAGTATCAACACAATTTATAACTCACTCAAAAACCCAATATATAAACAAAACCATAGTCACACAAGGTTAGCCTCACCCCACCACAAATCAAAAGCTATTTGTCCTTAAATGCAAACAATAAAATATCCAAAAGTCAAAATAAAAGTAAGATAGAGAGGGAGGTAAAGGAAATCCTAGCTAAATAGTCGCTCCGTCTGTCTGGGCTTCAGTGCCCGGTATAGTGTTCTGAACTTGGGCATCAGTGCTCAGAGTCATATCAACAGAAGTACCAAGTAGGCTAGGATCAACTAAGGATGTATATGCCAAAGAAACCTGCACAACTACATCTACCACGGCCTCCTCAATCTCCGTAAGGCCCTCGTAAGAAGCCTCCTCAGCATCCCAAGCATCTCCTCACCCATCTCAGCCTCAAACTGAGGATCATCTGCCTTCTCAACTCTAGCATCATCTCCGATGGTAGCTGGAGGCATATCCGGCTCGACTGGCACATCTGGGATCTCTATAATCCTGAAAATCATGGACATGTCGGTGGACTTCAGCTGATCCACATCTCTCCTCAGTGCAGCAATGTCGGCCTTTAGAGCCGTCACCTCCTCGGTGGCTCCTTGGACACACTCTCACATCGCTATCCTAGCCGCAAGGGCATTAGTGGTAGAACTTAATGATGTCACAACATCAACAAGGGTTGTCTGAATCATTCCCGGGATGGAGGCCTCATGTCTGATAGCACGTCGATCAGCAAAATGAGCGAGCCACTCCATCCGGAGTAATGCAACCTAAGTGAGTGAGGGTTGGGAGATAGCAACAGTAGATCTGGGAGGTAAGGTGTCTGTATCCATAACCGGAGAAGAGTCCATCGGGGCTGCCTTCTTCTTCTCTGCCTCATCTTTTAAATACTCCACCTCGATTCTCTGGATATCAGTAGAAGATGTGGGAGTCACTTTCACATCCTTCTTTGCATCCCTAGGCACCCGATCTCATCTGAACAACTCGGTGATCAACACTAGAAAAGAGGAGAGAGGTATGGCGCTGCTTGGCCCTCATGACCATCTCTTTCCCAACGATCATACCCAAATTTATCCGTTCTCATGCAATGATATAGCCAAGACAAACGGCCTTTGTGTGGTGAAGGACGAACTCATTTTGGGACGACATAACAATACTACTGATAAAACAAAACAAGAACCTCGCAGCTACATTGAGGTCCCTCTTCTCTATGGGATCCCCTGCCTCCAACCACCTTGGAGTACCATCACATATGATAGGGGCGAGCCAACTTTTCATTGCCTTCAAGGACTTAGTCTTCACCGTGTACTGGTGCGCGTCAACAATGTTGTTGGTACACTCCAAAACCGTATTTATAGTAGTACTGTCACACAACACTTTCTTGCCCCGAATAACTACATAGTCAATTGGTTTGAATGCAGTTGCCTGCTTCTTTCTCTGCGGTATTAAGACTCCATAAGTAGCATAGAACTCTCAGACCTAATTTGGAATATAAGTACCTCGGGGTTGAGTGAAAAACTAGAACTTATGTGACTTGAGGCAACTCATTATCTCCGAGTACCTGTTAATGACCCCATCAGTGGATATACGCTTCTCCTCAATGATTGTCCTCATCCCCTCAGTCTTCAGTCTATTCAGAGACTTGGGAGGAGGACCCTGTACTGGTGGTTCTAGGACCACGACCTGTGCTGGAGCTGGAGGAGGAGGAGTAGTGGTGGCCTGAGGAGTCCTAATCCTAGATGAATCATTCATCCTCTTAGATCGCAGCTTTGCCTTCTGTGCTAATATCAGTTCATCATCCTCAAGCTCTGAAGCTGCAGTCTGATGCTTCTGTTGCTCACCCTCACTCTTAGAAGTGGTGAGGCAGGTGGCGTAGATTCCCTCACTATCGGAGCTGGCCTCTGGTGATGCAAGTGCCTTTCCTTTGCCATTTCCTTTCCCACCACTTGTGGAAAGTTTGGTTCCTTTGGACCTGGAAGAAGCTGCATCCTCATTGAGTTTTATCCCTTTTACCTTCTTACGGGGTGACAGGTCTCTTCCGGCAACCTTTGGTCTAGCCATATCTACAAAGCATTAGCAAAAGTTAGGAATAATTCAAGCAAAATCACAAAAGAAACAGTTGCAAAAAGACTCGTTGATCCATTCGGTGAGTCACCAAATCACTTTGGTTAACTAAATTGGGATCGCCAAAAGGATTGGATCAAAAATCTCAGAAAAATTTGGCATGTCGGCGATGAGAAGGGCCTTTCGGTGATTTGCCAACATCATTTGACGAGCAAGGGCCAGCCCACCAAAATTTACAATGTAATTAAGGGTCAGGGGCGCAGGCAAATGGTGATTAAGAAAGATATTTGGCGAGTCGCCGAGTGCACTTGGTGAACTCAGGCTTCTCACCGAAAGTTACATAACCTTTTTCAAGTATAATCAAGAAATTAAAGGCGAGATGGGAGAATTCGGCGAGCTCGACCCAGCTTACCAAATGATCCAATGTGCCTACATCCAACCCAACTTCTCAAATTCAACCCCACAGCCCCCTGATATACCGTGAATTTACGATATTTTAAATACATTTCACTTAAGAGTTGTGTGTGTCTATAGCCATTTGTATTGTTATTAATGTGTTTTGATCTTGTTTATAGGATATAAGTTCAGACGTGGAAGTACAGAGACACAGCTGAAGAATGTTGCAGAAAAAGCCATCTACGAACGTGACCTACGGACCGTAGGTCCAGTCACGATCTTTAGGTGGTAGGCGTAGATGGACAAGTAGGGCTTGAAGGAAAATTAGAGAATTCTTGACCAAGTGTGGAACCACGGTTACGATTGACGGACCGTAGGTCGACCTATAGACCTTCATGCAGCTCCGTCAAATGATTCAGAGAAAAGGGTTCCAGTACCTGATTTCAAAAGTTGAAGTATGGAGCTATGGAGGTGGATCCACGGACCATGGATTGAGTCACAACCCGTACTGATAATCCGTCAAATGTCACTGAGAGTTGGAGTTCCAAGATTTTGAAATTTTGCCTAAGCCCCAAACCACGGAAGGGACCTACGGACCGTAGGTCAGTGTGGTCGACTACAATCGCGTCCAGAAACTTTATTTCCTTATTTCATTTCCTTTTTAAGTAGGACATGTTTTTCTATAAATAGGGCATGTAAACCTCATTTTTGGGGGTTAGGCATTATTATTGGAGTTCTAGTTTATGGCTTTGGAGATTAACTTGCAATTCTAGCAATTCTTGATTTCCTAAGTTCGTTTTGAAGATTTTAACTTTGCAATTCAAGTTGGGCTTTTGGATTTGTTCTACTCTAATAATAAGTTCATGAATTCTTCTTATACAACTATGAATTGTGTTCTTTCTAGCACGAGTAACTAAATCCACAACTAGGATTGTGGGAACCATGAACGATTAACAAAATATTAATAGTAACTAAGTAATTCTTGAATAGTGTTGTTGCATGCATTGATAATTCTTTCGCTTAGAAATCTTTTTAACGGTTGCAAACATTAGAACTCACCTCGTTACTACTTGCCGGACCAAGAAGGTAATTAACGAGAAAAGAATTATCAACATAAATTTAGTGTGATACTATCTAATAGTTTAATGTCAATTGGTGCGAGGGTGAAAACTAAGCCATACATTGATGTGATGTCTAATATGAGGTAAAGGTAAGGGTTAGTAAAATATACACACGTAACCGGACCAAGGTGCGAGGTGAAATTCCCTATTTGCCGGACCAATGATTTAGGGATACATAACCTACCACTTTGCATATAATACACTAGGAAAGGATTGCTATTACTAGGAATACTGCATTATAAGCTTATGGGGAACATGTATACCCTAGTTTCTCTCTCATCTTGATAACAATTAAAGTTTGAATCTTGCTCACTGATTATTCACATAATTTCAAGAATTTGTTTCACAAATCCCCCCCTTTAATTACTTGTTTTGGAAGTACGTTGACTAAATGAATATAATCGTGGGTTAAAATTAAGTCTAAACCATATTCCTCGTGGGATCGACCCCAACCTACAAGTTGGGTTCTTTACTTGATAATGATTGCTTACGCTTCTTTAGGAAGGTGTTATTTGAGCGTATCAAATTTTGGCGCGGCTGGCGGGGAATAAGGCTTTTATATTAAGTTTAACTATATTATTGAACTTTAGTCAATTATATCCTAATTTTACGTTTTCTTTTGTTTTTGTTTTCTTCAGGTTTCTGCTGTAGTGTATACCAAGTACATGGAGTCGAGGCGAAATACTGATCCCATACGATCCAGAGTTGAGCAAAACTTTGAGAAATATGAATAATCAAGCGGTCCATGATAATCTGTTCATTGATGAAAATGAGGATGCAGTTCTTGGGAAAGATTCACCGCATTCATCAAAAGTGTTCCAAATCACCGAATAGATGATGAGTCATTGAATGAGTATTTCAAAAGAGGGCAGGATGACAACAAAAAGGTTGTGCTAGATACTATCGCTAGTGGATCTTATGGTGAGTCCAATTTTGAGGAGATCGCTGAAAAATTAGAGAAGATTTCCCAAAGTAATAATGCATGGAGCACTAGAAAAGCTAATACTAGAAGAACCACATTTGTTGTGCAAGCCGCACCAAATCAAACTAGTGATGATATTCATGAGGAAATAGCTCAAATGAGGAAATAATTGGGGTTGGTATTGAAGCATGTGAGCGGAGGTGTAGAAAAGGTAAATGCGGTCAATTACTTAACAAGGACTCCACCACCAGAGGAGGAATATTACTATGAAGAGGATGCTTATGTGGTGAATGATCAGACGAGGGGTTTTCTAGCCAGCGCCTAAGGTTACAACTCGGATAATTGGCGCGAAGGGCAAAAGAAACCGAGGTCAGAACTATGACAGCTACAACCGACATGGTAACTATGTTCGGGTTGGGAACTACAATCACGACAAAAACTATAACCGGAACAACTATGTCAACAAAAATGATAGGGTTGGACCTTATGTTCCTTCACAAAATTGGGAATCTGGCAATAGAAAAGCTAGGGGTAGTATGTCACGGATTGAGGAGATGATGCAGGAGATGATGAAGAGGTTTGATTCGACTGATGATAATGTGAAGGAGATGCGAAATGACTTGTTTGGACTTGGTCAAAAAGTTGATGCCCATGCAGTGTCGATCAAACAACTTGAGAAGCAGATGAATCAGTTGTCCACTACAGTTAACCCACCTCAGTCTGGCACACTTCCTAGCAACACCATCCAAAATCCAAAGAATGATGGGCATTGTATGGCAGTCACTACTTGAGGGGGTAAGCAGACAATTGATCCACCTATGTCGTCTGAGGTCGAAATTGTTATTAAGAAAGATGATGCTGAGATTGAGGTTACTGAAGAGTCTAAGGATGCCACAACTAAGGAAGTAGAGATAACCCAAAAAGTTGTCCCCATGCCTAGACCCCTACCTCCATTTCCACAAAAGTTGGTGAAGAAGAATGAAGAAGGGAAATACCGCAAGTTTATTACTATGTTGAAACAACTTTCCATCAATGTTGCGTTGATAGAAGCTTTGGAGCAAATGCCTGGGTATGAAAAGTTTATGAAAGATTTGGTCACTAAGAAGAAGGTCGTCAATTTCAAAGATGATGATAGGTTGCAACATTCTAGTGCTATTGCTACTCGGTCGCTTGTGCAGAAGAAATAAGATCCTGGTGCTTTCACTATTTCTTGTACCATTGGGTTGTTGCATTTTGCGAAGGGTTGGATGCTAGCATTAATCTAATGCCATTGTCTATTTATAAGAAGTTGGGTTTGGGGACTCCAAAACTGGCTGCGATGCGACTAGTCATGGCCAATAAAACTGTGAAGAAGCCCATTGGTGTTCTTCAAGATGTACTTGTAAAAGTGGAGTCTTTTATTTCTCTGGCAGATTTTGTGATACTTGATTGTGAGGTTGATTTTGAGGTTTCCATCATCTTTGGGAGACCATTCCTTTCTACTGGGTGTGCATTGGTCGTTATGGAGAAAGGTTAGATGAAGTTCCGATTGAACAATGAAGAGGTAACTTTTAATATTTGTAGGTCCATGAAGCAGGAAAGTGATCTCAAGTCAGTATCAATGGTGAATCATATTATTGAGCGAGGTTCTGAGGTGTCTATGGAAGAGTGGTTGGCTGTTGATGCACTTGCGATGGTAATGATAAATTTTGAGGGTGATGGTATTGAAGACTATGATGAATTGGTCGCCGCATTTGATAGGTTTGAATTCCGTTCCAAACCAAAGAAGCTTGAGTTAGATATAAAGAATCGTGACTTTCCACCCGCAAAATTATCCGTTGAAGAGGCTCCAAACTTGGAGCTTAAGGCTCTACCATCACATTTGAGGTATGCATTCTTGGGGAGAGATGGCACTTTACCGGTCATCATTACGACCTATTTGAATGCGGAACAAGTGGAGGCATTGGTTTCTGTGTTGAAGAGGTTCAAGCGGGCTATGGGGTGGACTATTACGGACATTATTGGGATTCCTCCTGGGATTTGTTCTCATAAAATCCAACTCATGACGGATCACAAGCCTAGTATTGAGCACCAAAGGAGACTAAATCCGCCTAGGCAAGAGGTAGTGAAGAAGGAAATCATCAAGTGGTTGGATGCTGGAGTCATTTATCCCATAACAGATAGTAGTTGGGTTTGTCCTGTTCAGTGTGTGCCAAAGAAAGGTGGGATTACTATGGTTCCTAATGCGAAGAATGATTTTGTTCGATGTGGCCCGTAAGTGGATGAAAAGTATGCATGGACTACTGGAAATTGAATGCTTGGACAGAAAATGACCACTTTCCTATGCCGTTCATGGATCAGATGTTGGATCGCCATGTTGTTAAGGGTTTTTATTGTTTTCTTGATGGTTATTCGGGCTATAATCAGATCTCCATAGCTCCGTAAGACCAAGAGAAGACCACATTCACTTGCCCTTATGGGACTTTCGCTTTCAAACGGATGCCAATTGGGTTGTGTAATGCTCCAGCGACCTTCCAGCATTGCATGATGTCGATATTTTTTGATATGGTGGAGGACACTATTGAGGTACTTATGGATGACTTTTTTGTGGTTGGTGACTCATTTGATGGTTGCTTAGATCATTTGACTAAGGTTCTTAAAAGGTGCGAAGAGTGCAATCTTGTGCTCAATTGGGAAAAGTGCCACTTTATGGTGAAAGAGGGGATCATGCTGGGTCATCGGATTTCTGAGAAGGGTATTGAGGTTGATAGAGCAAAAATTGAGGTAATAGAAAAGCTTCCACCACCTATCTCTGTTAAAGGTGTTGGAAGTTTTCTTGGGCATGCAGGCTTTTATAGGAGGTTTATCAAGGATTTCTCCAAAATTGCACATCTATTATGCAAATTTCTTGAAAAGGAGTGTAAGTTTTATTTTGATGATGCTTGTCTGAGAGCATTTGGAGAGTTGAAGGAAAATCTACTTTCCGTACCTATCATTATTTAACCAAATTGGGGGCAATCGTTTGAAGTGATGTGTGATGCGAGTGGAGTGGCGCTAGATGTGGTATTGGGACAAAGGCGAGATAAGATTCTTCATCCTATTTACTATGCCAGCAAAGCTCTAAATGTGGGCCAAAAGAACGATACAGTGACTGAACATGAACTTCTTGCTGTGGTTTTCGCATTCGAGAAATTTTGATCCTACTTTATTGCTACTAAGGTCATAGTGCATATTGACCATTCTGCATTGAGGTATTTGATGGCTAAGAAGGATACAAAACCGAGGTTGATTAGATAGGTATTATTGTGGCAAGAGTTCGATTTTGAGGTGAAAGGCAAAAAAGGGACAAAAATTCAAGTTGCCGATCATCTGTCCATATTAGAAGAGGAAGGTATGCTCAAGCTAGGAGATGGGGATGAAATTAATGATGCTTTTCTAGACGAACATGTATTGGCTGCTTCTCATGATCTTATTCCTTGGTTCGCAGACTTTGCTAACTACTTGGCAAGTGATCTGGTTCCATCTGATTTGTCTTTTCACCAAAGGAAAAAGTTTATGCATGATGTGAAAAAGTTCTTTTGGGATGAGCCCTATTTGTTCCAAAATTATGCTGATGGGATTATTCGTCGCTGTGTGCCCAAGGTTGAGATGATGAGTATACTAGAGGCGTGTCACTCTTCGCCTGTTGGTGGGCATCATAGTGGTATTCAGACTACACACAAGATCTTGCAGTCTGGGTATTATTGGCCCACCATCCACAAGATGCCCATGATTTCGCCAAGTTTTGTGATCGTTGCCAAAAAGATGGAGGAATTTCAAAGAGGCAAGAGCTACCTATGAATCTGATTTTGGTGATTGAGTTGTTTGATGTTTGGGGCATTGTTTTATGGGTCCATTTGTGATCTCACATGGGATGAAGTATATTCTTGTTGCGGTTGATTATGTGTCGAAGTGGGTGGAAGCAATTGCGCTTTCCAATAATAAAGGTAAAAGTGTCACCGCATTCCTGAAAAAGAATATATTCTCCAAATTTGGTACACCTAGGGCGATTAT
Organism: Solanum chiquidenum; assembly: GCA_029582725.1. NCBI lineage: Eukaryota > Viridiplantae > Streptophyta > Magnoliopsida > Solanales > Solanaceae > Solanum > Solanum chiquidenum. Next base: position 10,864 of record JAJOOS010026805.1, read on the forward strand.
CAGCGATGGAGGTTCCCACTTCTGTAATAAGTTGTTCAAGGCGCTACTTAAAAAATATGGCATTCTCCACAATGTTGCCACTCCTTACAATCCGCTGTCTAGTGGGCAAGTTGAAGTGTCTAACAGAGAAATCAAGCAAATTCTTGCTAAGACTGTGAATGCAAATAGAACTGACTGGTCAAGTAGGTTTGATGATGCTCTGTGGGCCTATCGCACCGCATTCAAGACACCCATAGGTATGTCCCCCTACCAACTTGTATATGGGAAGTCTTTCCATTTGCCGGTAGCGCTAGAGCATAAGGCTATGTGGGCGCTGAAGAAGTTGAATCTGGATTGGGGAGCCACTTCGAATCAGAGAGTAAGTGACTTGAATGAGATTGATGAGTTATGAAAGTTCAGCCTTGTACAAAGAGAAAATGAAGAAGTATCATGATCTAAAGATCGAAAAACGTGAATTTATTGTGGGTGGTCTAGTGCTTCTATTCAACTCTAGGTTATGCTTGTTTCCTGGCAAGCTCAAGTCAAAGTGGACCGGGCCATTCATAGTCACACAAGTGTTCCCACATGGAGCGGTCGAGCTAGAAAATAATGAGGGGACAAGGTTCAAGGTGAACGGGCAAAGGATCAAGGTTTATCTGGGAAAAGAAGAAAATGTGCATGAGGTGGTTGAGGCCTACTATCTTGATGAAGTTTGAGTAATCAAGAGGCCTGCGCCGTGCCACGATGTTAAATCAAGCGCTGCTTGGGAGGCAACCCAAGATATACAATCTAGCCAACCATAGGTTTCCTTTTTGGTTTAGTCGTTTTCTTTGTTTATTTGCATTTCTGTATTCCTTTAGATAGGTGCTTTATTTTTGTACCACACCTGACCCTGAGCCTACGTTACAAGCTAAGAAAGTCCTGTAGTGATCCTAGAGTCTAATTTGGGGAGTCGAAGCAGTGAAAATAAGGGCAAGCCTATGGTATTGAGCACAAACTGTATTTGAAATTGTTTCTGAG